>UESW01004207.1:397715-654066 GCA_900491605.1 Calamus simplicifolius
TTTTTTAATCCTCCTAACAAGCGAAGGCACTCCAATTATTTCTAAGTCCATATTGTCATCCTTTGGCGCAGGGGTGCCAAGTTTATTATCGGATATGGACTCTTCTTTATTTTCATTCCCCTGCTCTGTTTTATCAGCCAATGAATCCCCCTCCAATATGTTCTCCTCTGATTTTGCATTCCCTGTCTCAATTGGAAACTCGGATGAATGGTCCTCCTCCATCTTCTTCTCCTCACTATTTACGTTACCAGGCTCGCGGAGGACCAACTCCAGGGAATGCACCTTCTCTGTTTTCTCGTCTCCCTTGTCCTCCTCATTTATTGCATTACTTTCCTTTCTGACCAGTGAATTGAGGAGGCTCTCAGCAATGGACAGCCTGTGCCTGACATCTTCGAGTTGATCCTTAACACACTCCAATTCATTCCTCAACTCGGCGCATCCTGCGCAGCTATCCATTGGTTGAGGGGCGCAGGTATCTGTTGGTTGAGGGGGGGACGCAACATTCTGCTGAGGGAGAAGCCATCGCTCTTCTGGCAATGGTTCAGTAGCTCCCTCCATCTGCAACACAAGATGATAACAAATTAATATTAACTGAACATATTGACGCATTAAGTTGAAAAAAATGGTCAGAGCAATGGAGCAATGAACTAGATTACCAAGTCCTGAGGCTGCAAGTCGGCAACCCGAACCGATTGGATCTTCATTTGGTGGTCATACCACTTCAACAGCCGGGGCCGTTTATCAGGGTATGCTGGCTCTCGCATTGATGTATGCTCGAGGAACCACGCCTGAACATGATATTTTTTTGATATTAAATAAAGTAATATTACAAAAAAAATTTCTCTCAACACTAATTATGTGTCTCAATAATCCTTACCACCAGTGCTGCCGAGCATCCGAACAAGGTAGGCTGCCTCCTAACTTTTTTTGCATTCTTTGAGTGCACCGGCTCCTCGGAACGCAAGCAAGCAGCTATTTCTGGGAGAGCCAGAACAATCAACTCCTTCAGTGCCGAAGCCCAGTCGATGCTACCCAGTTGACTTAAGTCATCCAAGTGCTGGATGAGATACCGTGGACATCTCTGATTAGACTTTGGAGCCAAAAACATGGCCAACATGTATGCGATCCAAAGTCGGACGGTGTCCTCGACATCCTCCTGTACTTTAGATGGTCGGAGTTGAAATATCAACTTCTCCAAACCTTCTTGGCGAAGATCTAAACCCTGGCCAAACCGTCTGAACAACCTTCCGTTGAACATTTGGCTGGAGCTGGAAGTCCCAGAATGAGTGCGACTTCGTCGGCACTGAATAGAACTGGCTTTCCGCAAAACATGAACTCGTCGCCTCCATTGTGACATCTTATGATGTCTGCTAGCAGTCGCCCGTCGACTGTGAACGTCTGCATGTCGACGAAGGCACCAAATGGGGTCCTTCGAATCAGTTTTGTATGCCGTCTAGAGAACCCCATCCTCCAAACCTTCTGAACGTATACTGCCGGCCTGCAGCTATTCTTAAACAGCTGGGAAGCCTTCACTGGGGGGACTGGAACAATTTTATTGTCAACTGAAACAGGGGGTAAGACAGAAGACATACTTGTCATGAAATTTTAAGAGAGAATGTCATAATATTTAATATAGTGATAAACATACCTGAAGGAGCCGCATCCTCAGTCGAACGAAGAACCAGGTCCTTGCATTGTTCCGCCATTTTCTCTGTCTGCTTCTTCTTTGTTCGCGGTCTTCGTGCACAAACGAAAGCACTCATCTCCATGAATGAAGTATTCGGAAGAATGAACTATGGTACAAGTTTAGGAGGGAAAAGGAGACCAGTGGCTTCTCGAGCAAGAGACGAAGGATGGCTTCTTGAGCAAAAGGATGGCTTCTCGAGCAACAGACGATTGAGTGGTTTTTCTAGGGTTTATGCCGACCTAAGAGAAATACGAAAGGACACCCGGATCGCCACGATCACATCAATGAGACCCGCGAACCCATAGGAACTGCCCACGTTTAGCAACTTTTCTCGGAAATATGGCATGGCTCAGTTACTAGGGTGTCGTCGAATTAGTACTAGGGTGACGTCAAATTCCCGCCTTGTTCAAGCATGGGTGTCGTCGCCTTAAAGCTAGGGTGTCGTCAAATTTCAACTAGGGTGTCGCGAAGGATTTACGGCCGAATTCAATTAGGGTGTCGCCGGGTACTCTCTATGTGGTCATTTGTAAGCACGGGTGTCGTCGCCCTAAAGCTAGGTGTCGTGGGATTTCAACTGGGGTGTCGCGAAGGATTTACGGCCGAACTCGAACTAGGGTGTCGCTGGGATTATCTCCGTGGTGTTTAAAGCACGGGTGTCGTCTCGTTAGAGCTAGGGTGTCGTGAGATTTCAACTGGGGTGTCGCGATTGATTTTCGGCCGAATTCAATTAGGGTGTCGCCGGGTACTCTCTATGTGGTCATTTATAAGACGGGTGTCGTCGCCCTAAAGCTAGGGTGTCGTGGGATTTCAACTGGGGTGTCGCGAAGGATTTACGGCCGAATTCGAACTAGGGTGTCGCTGGGATTATCTCCGTGGTCTGTTTAAAGCACGGGTGTCGTCTCGTTAGAGCTAGGGTGTCGTGAGATTTCAACTGGGGTGTCGCGATTGATTTTCGGCCGCATTAGAACTACGGTGTCGCGGGGATTCTCTCCGTGGTCAGTTCTAACGACGGGTGTCGTCGCCTTAAAGCTAGGGTGTCGTGAACTTTCCACTGGGGTGTCGCGAAGGATTTACGGCCGAATTCGACTAGGGTGTCGCCGGGGACTCTCTATGTGGTCATTTGTAAGCACGGGTGTCGTCGCCCTAAAGCTACGGTGTCGTGGGATTTCAACTGGGGTGTCGCGAAGGATTTACGGCGAATCGAACTAGGATGTCGCTGGGATTCTCTCCGTGGTCAGTTTTATGCACGGGTGTCGTCTACTTAGAGCTAGGGTGTCGTGAGATTTGAACTGGGGTGTCGCGATTGATTTGAGCACGAACCTACGCCCTCCCTCTGAAAGTCCGGTCGACAGGAAATATTTCAGCTTCGAGGCTGAAAAACCTTGCTACTGGAGTCTACTGGAGTCTTCAAATATAAAAGTTTATCCAATGAGTTTTTCGTTGCCAAAACCTCACGTAGACGTTCGCTTCTCTCTTTGAATTCGGCCAGGTCTGCCTTCGTTATCTCTTCGTCAATTGCTTTTAAAAGGCTCCTTTTTTCCTCCATCTGCTTTCTCTCTGTTTTCTGTCATTAAAGCCTTTTAAAAGCAATTGACGAAGAGATAACGAAGGCAGCTGATGACCATCTTACAGACCTGGCCGAATTCAGAGAGAAAGTGAACGTCTACGTGAGGTTTTGGCAAGGAAAAACTTATTGGATAAACTTTTATATTTGAAGACTCCAGTAGACTCCAGTAGCAAGGTTTTTCAGCCTCGAAGCTGAAATATTTCCTGTCGACCAGACTTTCAAAGCGAGGGTGTAGGTTCGTGCTCAAACTTAGCATCCGGACTCTCAGAGCGAGGGAGGGGAAGAAAGAGTATGACATTCGTGCATACAAAATAGTTATGACTCCCAGAATGTCATAACTATTTTGTTCTAAGGTAGTTACCCGCGCATTAAACGGTTTGGTCACGCATTAACTAACTCTTACCAGAAAAAAACTGTTGGTGTAATAAAGGAGCTTTAGAAAAAAGTTGGAGGAAAGACTTTTTACTTTGTGCTGCGGGTGTCGTAGCATTGGTGCTAGGGTGTCATTAGATTTCAACTGGGGTGTCGCGAAGGTGTTTAGGCTGAATTCGACAAGGGGTGTCGCGGGAATTTTCACCGTGATCAGTTCTTAGCACGGGTGTCGTCGCCTTAAAGCTAGGGTGTCATGAGCTTTCAACAGGGGTGTCTCGTAGGAGTTTCGGCCAAAATCCAATTCTCCCTGGGTGTCGCGGGATTCTCCGCGCGGTCATTTCTACGCACGGGTGTCTCGTATGAGCTTTCGTTTTGAGCCAGGTTTTCCAGCGCTCGATGCTGAAATATTTTCTTTCGACCAGAGAAGAAACAGAGTTCTTCTGTTCTTCTTGCATAGATGAAATACAACGTAAAATGGCGCTAGGAAGGAGGAAAGGGCATTTTTGTCCGCACGCAAATTTTGAAAAAAAGTGAACTGCTTTAAATGGCCGTCACGTTCAGAACGTTACGTCAAAGCAAAGCCATACCGCCCGTCAGATTATCCACGTTGGAGCCACGTGGACCAATCGAAGAGACGGTGCAGCCCACGTAGGCCTTGCTGCACCGGGGCGGTATACAAAGTGTTTTCTTAGAACGCAATGGAAGCACCGACGCCTTCCGATCCAATATGACGCCCTTTCCATGAGCCCCTGGCATTGTGGGTTCGGAGCTCGTTGGGTAATTTCATTGGGTCATCTAGTAACACTTAAACTAGGTGTCGCTTGGTAATACATAATTATTCAAAACAAGATTATAATTATAGTTTTCCTTTAAAAAAAGATTTTAATTATTCTGTTATTCTTTGGAACAGATTTTACAGAGACCATTACCCATGTTGAACAATCATTACTTAAAATGCATATTTTAGTATGAAAATAATGACATTACTTTTCAACCATTGTTCATTTAATATAAAATTACTATTTTTTTAGATGCATGGAAATGCATTAGAAAATAATAAAGGTTTAAAATTTGTTATTACATTGAGCTCAGGAGTCTTCCCCTATTTTTATCTTAAAAAATACTACTTCGATTAGACAAATAACACAAATGTAAATAATAATTTTTTTAATAACAATATATTATAGTTATTATTATTTTATTGAGCAAATTCTATTATGCTTCCTACTTTTGATATAAAATAAAAAATAATTTTAAATCTTAATATATGATTTGGCGATGGATGATCTAGATGGTTTCAAATAGTAATTAATTTAATCATTAATTCCATACATGGTACAAAATGAATAATGACTAATACCATAATTTTATCTGAATTTCAAGATTAAAATAAGAAAGAGACAAGATTCGATTAAAATTTCAATTGAATTTCAATTAGGTATCCATGCCTTCTCTTTTCCAACACAGAGCTCTTACTCTCTCACACACACTCTCTCTTCCCTTTCTCCATCCACTTGTCTCTTTCTCTTTATGACTCCAGTACTCTCTTTATCATCATTTCATTTTTATTTAGGAATAGAATATTCATTTCCATCCCTTTTTACATGGATCGCATAGGATTTAAGGATAATAGAAAATTTATCATCCCTATCCCAACTCTTTCTTATACCCTTATCATTTCTATGTACCATGAGGTTGAATTCCTTCGAGTTATCTCAATAAAATAGATATGCCATACAAGATCTCATTCGTGTTATTAAAAATGCTTATTTGGAAGAGATTTTATGACATGATTTATAAGTATAATTTAAACATAAAAAAGCTTGATTTCTCTCACCATAAATAAATCCATGATTCTATTTCGGACATCTTCAAATAAATAGCTAATTTCATCAAAACAATCAAGCAACAAAATACATCATCGAATGATTAACAAATATAACAGCATAAGCTTAGCATAAATGATTAATTCATGCAACAAAACTTGGAATCACTGATTGGGTTGGTCGACAGATATTTCTCATGCTCTTGATATAGCCAAGTAGCTTAGGCATTACATGATTTACTCAACATGAATATCCCCTACAACCACACTCCTTAGAGTGTAATCAAAAGAAGAATATTGTAAAAATGGATGCATCTTCTATAATGATGAAAATCACATATCACTAGCATTCCATTAGGATAACTCAACTCAACTCAACTCAACTCATCTAAGTCTTTTCTCAACTACATGGGGTCGGCTAGCATTCCACCAGAACGTGCATGTAAAATTTAAGATTGTCATTAGGTTTTCAAGAATATTTTTATTTTATTTTATTTTTTAAAATAAATTTTATTTTTTATTATCTAATCTCTAGAAAATGCATTTGATAGGGAAAAATAAAACCTAGTTTTTATTTTTATTATAAATAATATCTTTCAAAAGAATAACAAAAAAATTAAAGAAAATATATATATTATAATACATAATAATATAGATTATAATATATAATAGATTATAATATATAATATATAATATAATAACTCTATAATATACACAACTCAACTTATTTAAGCCTTTTTTCAACTACATGGGGTCGGCTACATGAATCCACTTTCTTCACTATGTTCTATTTAGGACTAAGTCAACATTCAAATTATAAATAGTTATTTTTTAATTATTTATGTTAATGTTAGTTTAGGTCTATCTCTATCCTTATCCTTACCATGGATTGTTAAAAGATTACTTTTTCTAATGGAAGCATTTAAAGGTCTTCGTTGTATATATCTAAACTATCGTAATCGATTTTCTCTTATTTTATCTTCAATTGGGGCTACTCTATCATTTCTCTTATATGTTTATTTCTAATTTCATCTTTTAAAGTTTTACCACATATCCATCTTAACATACACATTTTTGTTACACTTAATTTATTCACATATTATTTTAGTATTGCTCAACACTCTATTCCATATAGCATAGTTGACTTAATAGCAATTTTATAAAATTTTTCTTTCAAAGTTAATGGGATATGCCGATCATACAATACTTCCGAAGCACTCCTCCACTTAATTCATCATGCTTTAACTCTATGGTTCACATCTTCACCTATTTTACCTTCTTGCTGGATAATTGATCCTAAATACCTAAATTTTTCACTATTTGGTATCTCTTGGCTAGCAATCTTCACTATTTTTTCATTTGTATTTTTATTCCCACTAAAATTATATTTTATGTATTCAATTTCTACTAATTTTAAAACCTTTAGATTCTAAAGCCTCTCTCCAAATCTCTAACTTAGCATTTACTTCAGATTTAGTTTCATCAATCAACACTATATCATCTGCAAATAACATATACCATGGGATATTATTTTGAATATATTTGGTTAATTCATCTATAACTATTACAAAAAGATACGGACTTAATGATGCAGGACTGATTCGCATGCAAGTAAAATTTATATGATTAATGATTGCAGTTGATTAGTCTTCGAAGTAATAGCCTAAGAGAAATTCAGAAAAACTCATAGTAACTCCTCATGCGAAACAGTTTCACAGAAAAGTAAAGAAGAAAGACCGCCGAGGCTAAGAAGTCGCGATAAGGCTTGCTCTTCTTTAATAAAGTTACTAGTAGATTAGATGGGGTGTACCTGGCATAAGAGAAAGATCAAAGTACTGAAAGGGTCGCTCTGTCTGGCGGATGTGCCCTAGATGACCAAGCTCCGAGCCCATGGATCTGCGGCCAAGTATCCGCTGACCTGGATGACGATTACCTTGAATCCTGAATTTGTGGCTATTGATGGATCTGCAAGATCACCATACAAGGGCTAATAAGAAAAGAGAAAATCAAAATAAAGGTAAAGAGATGAAGAAGAAGTGAAGAAGGAGGTAAGGGCGATTGAGGGTCCTTGGGCGTCCCCTGGATGGGGCAAGGCGACAACTAGGGCTCTTGGACGGCTGCTTGGAGGGGTGCAAGGGGCGGCTAGGGTTTGGAGCATCCACTGATGGATGGCAAGAAGGCTGCTAGGGTTTGGAGCATCCACTGATGGATGGCAAGAAGGCTGCTAAGGTTTAAGGTTAGGTGGCTTGGATGCAGGCATGCACAGGAGCAAGAACACAAGAATACCAAGGAAAATATGATTTAAAATAACTAATTGATTGTATTGATTGATTGAAAGGTTCGATACTTTTTTCATACAAGAGGGTCTCTTTTATATGATAAGAGACTTGAGGCCCAAGTAAATACAAATATGGAAATAAAAAGAGGTGCCCCTTTTCATGAAAGAAAATTCAAAATAATTCCAAAATTAACACCCACTTTCTTTCTAAAATGTGGATTAAGTGGCGCCCTTTGAATTTGAATACATGAAGAAAATTTAAAATTTAGTAATTTGGGGTGGCCATATTGGGCATCACTACAAGAAAGTATGGTATTTGTGGCGAACCTATTGTGACAAAATGTTTTCGTCGTTATAGGTTTATTTATAACGGCGAAATAAAAATTAAATTCATCGTAACAATTATTTATTACGGCGAAATACTTTTTACCGTAATAAAAAGACTTATTACGATGAATTTTATAATTCGTCGTAATAGGTCCACATTGTATTTTATTTTTTTTTTTTTTATTTTTCTTTTTTTTTATTACGACGAAATAAATTGTCGCCGTAAGAAATAGAAGTATTACGACAAATTTTATAATTCATCGTAATAGGTCCAGATTGTTTTTTACGATTTTAATTTTTTTTATTTTTCTTTCTTTTTTTACGATGAAATATTTTTCACCGTAATAAATATAAGTATTACGATGAATTTTATAATTCGTCATAATAGGTCCAGATTATTTTTTACGATTTTAATTTTTTTTTTAATTTTTCTTTCTTTTTATTACGGCGAAATACTTTGTCGTCGTAATTAAAAGACTTATTATGACGACTTTTATAAGTCGTCGTAATAAGTCCACATTGTATTTTACGATTTTAATTTTTTTTATTTTCTTTCTTTTTATTACGGCGAAATAAATTATCGCCGTAATAAATAGAAGTATTACGATGAATTTTATAATTCATCGTAATAGGTCCAGATTGTTTTTTACGATTTTAATTTTTTTTAATTTTTTTTTCTTTTTATTACGGTGAAATAAATTATCGCCGTAATAAATAGAAGTATTACGATGAATTTTATAATTCATCGTAATAGGTCCAGATTGTTTTTTACGATTTTAATTTTTTTAATTTTTCTTTCTTTTTATTACGGCAAAATACTTTTTCATCGTAATTAAAAGACTTATTACGACGACTTTTATAAGTCGTCGTAATAAGTCCACATTGTATTTTATGATTTTAATTTTTTTATTTTTTTTTTCTTTTTATTACGGTGAAATAAATTTTTACCGTAATAAATATATATATTACGATGAAATTAAAAATTCATCATAATATAGTAAAAAAAATCTTTCATACGGGATCTTATTACGACGAATGTTAATTTCGCCGTAATAAGGTCCCCTTAATACTCCACCGAAACTCTTGCGCGATTTTATTCTGTGAAACCCTTGCTCCCGCTGTCTTCCCCCCGAGCTTGTCTCCGCCGTCTTCCCCCCAAGCTCGTCTCCGCCGTCAGCCCCCGAGCTCCTCTCCGCCTGCGAACGCCGAGCTCCTCTCTGTCAGCCCTCGACGAGGTGAGAAGAAGGGCTTTATAAATCCTAGATGCATCTTTCACTTGCTTCTTTGGACTGAATTTAGGGTTAAAATTTTTAAAAAAATTGGATGGCAATATGGGCATCCTTCACTGCTGCAATTCAAGGCTAAAAATTCAAATCTGGGCGGCATGCATTTGGACGTCCCTTTACTGCTTCTATGTATAGGCCTTGTCTTCTTCTCCCATACTCGTATCTCCTCTTGTAAGCTAAATAACTTACTATAGGACTCACATTAAAATAAATTGAACCAGACAGGATTCAAATTAAAATAAACTAAACTTGACGAGACTCAAATTAAAATAAACTAAACCTAATTTCACAACTCAATACTTGAATCAAAACTAATTAGATATCCACAGAGGGTTAAGAATCCTTTGCCTAATCCTGATGCTCGCACCAATTCTTCCGGGGTAAAAAGAACTCGATCCCATCGAGTACGGATTGTTCTGGCTCTAATATCTCTCTAGTAGGTCTGGATCGAGGCGCTGCAAGTCCTCTTTAATAATCCATGAATCATCAGATTCGGAGCGACCCTACCATCGGATTAGGTAGCCTTAATAACCGCGGTTCTGGATCGTAATGGCTTGATCATCTAGGATACGCTCGATCCACTCTCCTCGCTCAGGCAAAATTGGTGGTCGACACTCTTGGATAGGTTCTCTCATGAAAGGAGGGTTAGGTCCAAAGTACTCACTAGGAATCGCTGCCGGTTCTCTATACTCTACTAGGTCTGCAATATTGAAGGTTGAGCTAATGCCCCAATCTGAGGGAAGATCTAGCACATAGGCATTGGGTCCTACATTCTCTATCACTTTAAAGGGGCTAGCTCCGCGAGCATGAAGTTTCTTAACGGTCCATGGCAGGAACCATTCAGGCCTAAGCCTAACCATTATAGAATCCCCTACACCAAACTCTTTGGCTTTTCTTTGGGAGTTAGCATTCTTTTATAAGTTTTATTACTTAGATTTATTTTATGGCTAATGTCCTTATGTAAGTCTCTAATATGCTGTGCAAATGCTTGTGCAGACTCCGAGACTCGTGTGTGGAGAGGTAAAGGAATTAAATCAAGTGGATGATTAGGCTTGTACCCGTGTGTTGGCCTAGATGGCAACCCAAGAGGGGGGATGAATTGGGTTCTTTTAAAAATTTAACAATTAAACTTAAAACCAATTAAGTTAACTAGCAAATAAATGCAACAATGTAAAGCACAATGAGAGAGAGATAGAGTTAAGCATGACAAACATAAGAATTTATAGTGGTTCGGTGTAACCAACACCTACGTCTACTCCCAAACACTCTTGGGTCCACACTATAATCACTCAGATTACAGTCGAGTTATTTTACAAGCTCACAACTCTAACTTGTTATTTTACACGGGGTCACAACAAACCCAGCTGGTTTTCCTAGGTTCACCAGCACAAAACCCAATGTAAGCTATACTTGGCTTACCCCGAGGTTAACAACCTCAACTAATTCAATCCCCTGATTGAATTAGCACACAACAAATCAATAAATATTTTATAGCAAATTTTAAAGCTCCTTAAATGAGCAAATAAGCAATATAATGAATAAAGGTTGGAAAAGCCTGATTGAAGCAAGATTGATGTGAGCTTTCTTCTTTCTTCTTTTCCTCCTCTCTTTTGGCTAGTTGAATCAAGATGTAGCTCTGATTCTTGAAGACTAAGCACGGAAGAGAACTTGAGGAATTAGGGCTTCTTGGCTTTTCTTCTTTTCCTTCTTTGAGAATCCTTTGAACTTGAACTATTTGAAGCTTTTTGGATTGTTCTTGGATCTCTCTTGAAATGAGCATGGACTCAGAGATTTTTCTTTCCCTCTTTTTTTTTTTTCAAATTTCTCTCGATTTTTTTGCTATTTTCTTGATTTTCTTTCTCTCTTTTTCAAATGGATGAATCCCTTCTTTATATAGAGATTAGGTGGAAAAATAGCCGTTACAGAGTGGTGGATTGCTTCCTCACACAAAGAGATAGATCCGTTGGGGGTTAGGTAAAGAAAAGTTACCGGTAGAGCTGATTTGGCATTTTTGAAAATCGTTTTTGACAGGTTGGAGTCGGCTCCAACTTTTCATGTGTCGGCTCTAGATCGTATTTCCATAAATAGCAAAAAGTTGATTCAATGAGGAGTCGGCTCCGACTTTACAAAGTGTCAACTCTACTCAGACTGGAGTCGGCTCCCGAAAACTGATGTGTTGACTCCTGGAAATGCTCAAAAAATCAAGTCTCTGTTCTCAGGTTGGAGTCGGCTCCCAAAATCCATGTGTCGAGTCCAACTTCTGAAGCAGAAAACAGCTTCTCTGTATCTCAGGTTAGAGTCGGTTCCACCTATTCACATGTTGGCTCCGAAACCTCAGGTGTCAGATCCGAAACTCTAGGTGTCGACTCCGAACCGTGCTGAAAAACTATAACTATTCTGATACTATCTGGAGTCGGCTCCAGACACAGTGGGTGTCAGCTCCAAGTTCTGAACTTAAATATATTTCAATGAAATTCAATTCAAAACAGATTCAAACTTGTTTCAATATGTCTTTTGGATAAATAATCGATCTTAATACCTGAAACACTTATCAAATTTATCAGAAATATAATGAATATACTCATGGCTTTTGTTAATAATCAAAATCAATAATTGGATAAATAATTTCGTAATAATTTCCCCAACAATCTTTCCCGATGACAAAAACACTGAGTATATGCATAAGCAATTAATGCATAATTACTACTCAATTTAAAATAAAGGTTAAGCTCCCCTTAATGAGGTAGCTCCCCCTAAATTTGTGCATATGTTAAGTTCATTGAATCTTCATACATATCTTGAATTTATTGACCAAAATGTATTATTGAAGTATTATTCTTAAGTGTCATTCTCTTTATTATCTTCTCCTCATTCAATTATAACTTTTATGCATATACAAATATCATTTACTTCTTCCCTTTTTTTGTAATCAACAAAAAGGTTAAGAAGTTGCAAATAGTATTAATCAATGCATTAAACATTAAGTGAATTAAAATTCAATCCAAGTCACTCAATATCAAAGTTAAAGATAGCAAATATGATATTCATTAAAGTATCAAAATATTACATTACAATTGCTTTCATACATCATTCATCTATAATATAATGTTGCTTTCATTACATCAAAAACATCAAAATATAATAACCTAAACATCAAATTCTAATTACATCAAAGATTTAAACTAAGCTTCAGTACATCAAAAGGTAAATCAAACAACACAAGCTAAAAGTATCAAATTCTAAAACGTTTCTGAAGGGAGAAATAGTCTCCGAGGCATGCATATTTTTAAAAATGGATAACTATTATCATTGCGGAAATTAAAAGATTACATATTAATCTATCTAATATGCATCAAGATCATATCTTTGCCTATATATTCAGGGTCGTTTGATCTAAATATGCATATAAAAACATCAAGATCATATCTTGATCTTCAAGATGACTAGTCACACTATTATCTTGAAGCCTGCCTTAAGATCTAGGGATCAAATCACTTACCTTAAGAACAGTAGGTAAATCCTTATTGCTCTGCAGCCGTTCAATCGTCCGGCCTCTAGTATCATCCACGCGAAGCCCCGAATGATCAGATTTCTGGGAGTGTTAGCTCGCAAAAAATAGCTTTGCTGATCTTGAATCCTCTCATTTGAATCTTCCTCCAAGATCTACCAGGCTTCCACTAACACCAGAATCACCAGGATTTTCTATTCTAACATTTTAGAATTATAATCCACGATAATTTAGAATTACAATCCATGACAAATTGTGTATTGTTGTTCTTTTTTTTGTTTTATGTTCTCTGGTGAGGGAATGCCCTCTATTTATAGTCTCGATTTAGCCTTGACATTTAATTTTGACATTTAAGAATCCATCGTTTGGCAAAAGCGAAGAGACGCCGAAGGCGCGGCGCTTGGTTTAATTCCGACATTCGGAGAAAACCAAAGAGTCACGGCGTTTGGTTTAGTTCCGTCGTTCAGAGAAAACCAAAGAGACAAGGGATAAATCCGACGTTCGGTAAATAAATGTCATGCATTAAATTCTATCTCATGAGATGAGATTTTAGCCATCTCATCATATGAGATCCACATTCGAGAGGTTTGGGTTCTGATCTGAATTTATTTGACTTAACCCACATAGATCATGGTCCAAGCCCAAATCAAATTTGGCTAGTCCTGAATCTATTTAAATTCAAATCAAGTCTAATTTCAAATCAATATTTGAAATTGACTTGTCCTTCTAATAGACTTAAACCAAATTGAATCTTATTCAATTGTACTTAACCCAATTGAGATAATTCAATCAATCAAATTGATTAATTAAATCATATACGATTCTTAATCGTTGATCAGCAAATAGATCATCCTAGGAAACTTCTATGCGTGTGACTCTCTAGGTTCGAACCTAAGCCGGTAGCATAGAAACAACTTTCTATACTAATCGATGTGCCCATCTAGCAATGGAACCCGACGTCCGGATAGGTCGAAGAGTTGCCGAGCAAACTCCAAGAACCCTAAGAAACAGTTACCGTATAATTCATCCTCTTGACCACAAATACTAAGGATGGCTTAAGAGCCTGTCAACTCTAAATAGAAAATCCATAAAGTGATTTCAACTTTAGTGATCATGTGACTTTCACATGAAGTGCCTTGGCCAAGGTCTTGATAAATTGAAACACAAGCATTTCTCCTTTTAATGGGATAGGTCAAATTCCATCTTGATCCACAACTGACTACCACAAGTACTTGACTGCACCCAGTAACCTTTCGTAGCTGGATTAGAAATCCAGGTGGTCCGGCACCTAAGTACAATGAGTTGCTTGTAAGCCACTGGTTGTGATATTCAAGTCTGAAGGATACTTATACCTATATCTTCTCAGATTAACTCTTGATAACAGAGTATCCGGAAATGAGTCATGTTCGGTGAAATGTACTCCTACACTTTCACCTGTTGTCATACCAGTATTTCTACACTCCTTGGTTAAGAGGATAACCAACAAATATGATATACAACATCCTATAATTGATAGTACTATGGCCCTGTCATAGTATATCATTTGGTCGCGAACTCTTTTAAGGACCTTCTAAGATAAATCCTCCTTTATCGTGAGAAAGATCTTAAGGGCTTCATTACTTTCAGGAGTATTAAGAAGATGTTCTTGTAATGAATAAACTGCCAAATAACTTTTATTAATATATCAATTTATATACAATTTACATCAGCACAATCATCAAATGATTGGCTTTAGGTTACAATTTCCAACAAACTCCCACTTAGCCTAAAGCCACTCATTACAGTATCTAATAATACCCATCTTCAACTTATAGTTGTCAAACTCCTTGATGCTGAGTGCTTTAGTAAATGGGTCACCTAGGTTTTCCTTTCCATCAATCTTCTGAAGATTTATGTCACCTCGGTCTACTATCTCTCGAATAAGATGAAACCGGCGCAGTATGTGCTTGGTGCGCTGATGTGCTCGTGGTTCCTTTGCTTGAGCTATGGCATCAGTGCTGTCACTGTATAACAGGACTGGTTCATCTATGGAAGGTATCACTCCAAGCTCGGAGATGAACTTTCGCAGCCACACAGCTTCTTTCGCAGCATCTGATGCAGCGATGTACTCTGCCTCGCACACCGAATCTACCACTGTATGTTGCTTAAACTTTTTCAGCAAACAGCTCCACCATTTAGGATAAACACAAAATCCGATACACTTTTTCTATCATCATGATCTGATTGAAAACTGGAATCAGTATATCCAACAAGTTTCAAATCAGACTCTCCATAGACTAACCGCTGGTCCTTAGTATTTCTCAAATACTTAAGGATTGTCTTAACAACTTGCCAGTGTTTTTCTCCTGGATCAGATTGGTATCTACTCACTACTCCTAGTGAGTATGCCACATCTGGTCTTGTACATATCATGGTGTACATAATCGATCCTACTGCCGAAGCATATGGAATTTGACTCATACGTTCTCTTTCATTAGGAGTTGTCGGACAATCCTTCTTAGAAAGATGAATTCCATGGCCTATCGGAAGATAGCCTTTCTTGGAATTCTCCATGCTAAACCTCTTTAGCACTGTGTCAATGTACGTAGATTGGGATAAACCTAGCATCCTCTTAGATCTATCTCTATAGATCTTCATCCCTAGGATGTATGATGCTTCTCCCAGATCTTTCATGGAGAATTGTGATGATAACCATGTCTTTATTCCTTGTAATGCAGAGATATCATTCCCGATTAAGAGAATATCATCCACATATAATACAAGAAATACAATAACAGAATCGTTAGCCCATTTATAAATGCAAGGTTCTTCTTTATTCTTAATAAAGCCATAAGATTTGATCACTTTATCAAATCATATATTCCAACTCCTTGATGCTTGCTTAAGTCCATAAATAGACTTCTGTAGCCTGCACACTTTAGACTCGTCTTCAGATATAAAACCTTCAGGCTGTATCATATACACCTGTTCTTCTAAATCACCATTTAGAAAAGTGGTTTAACATCCATCTGCCAAATCTCATAATCGAAGTGTGCTGCTATAGCTAGCATAATCCGAATGGATTTCAGCATTGCCACAGGAGAAAACATTTCGTCATAGTCAATACCATAACGTTGACGATACCCCTTGGCAACCAGACGTGCTTTATAGGTCTCTACCTTTCCGTCTGCACCTCTTTTCCTCTTGAAAACCTATTTACACCCTATGGATTTTATCCCTTCGGATGGGTCAACTAATGTCCATACATTATTGTCCTTCATGGAATCAAGTTTGGATTTCATGGCATCAAGCCATTTATTAGAGTCAGTCCTTTGCATAGCATCCATATAGGTGATCGGATCCTCGTTGTTCTCATCGAGTTCAACAGGATCATCATTCTGGATCAAGAAACCCAAGTATCTGTCCGATTGATGTGGTACTCTATCAGATCGCCTTAATGGTGCATCTAAAATGGGTTTTGAGTTTGATTTAATCAACTCAGATTCTAAGGGTTCACTGGTTTGTGTTGTTCCTTCTACTTGATGAACTTCCTCAAGTTCAACATTAGAGCTATTTGTTCCTTCACTAAGGAACTCCTTTTCAAGAAAAACTGCTCTATTACAATGAACAACTTTTGTTCTTCAGTATTGTAGAAGTAATATCCTTTTGTTTCTTTCGGATAGCCGATGAAAAAATATTTGTCAGATTTGGGTTCAAGTTTGTCTGATTTTGCACGTTTCACATAAGCCGGACACCCCCATACTCTCAAATAGGTAATAATCGGTTTATGTCCATACCGCATCTCATATGGAGTTTTAGAAACAGACTTACTTGGAACCTTATTAAGAATATGACAAGCTGATTCTAATGCGTATCCCCAAAATGATATTGGCAAGCTTGCAAAACCCATCATGGACCGAACCATGTCTAACAGAGTTCGATTCCTTCTTTCCGACACACCGTTATGTTGCGGTGTTCCAGGAGGAGTCCATTGGGATAGAATCCTATTCTCCTTTAAATATGTCACAAATTCATTGGAAAGGTATTCGCCTCCTTGATCTGATCGAAGGGTCTTAATACATTTTCCTGTTTGTTTTTCTACTTCTTTATGATATAGTTTGAACATTTCAAACGATTCAGATTTATGTCGCATAAGATAAACATAACCGAACCTAGAAAGGTCGTCTGTAAAAGTAATGAAGTAGTAGTATCCACCTTTGGCACAAGTGCTCATTGGTCCACATACATCAGTATGTACTAGACCCAATAGCTCTTTGGCTCTTTCACCTTTTCCAGTAAAAGATGACTTGGTCATTTTACTAAGAAGACATGATTCACATGTAGTTAATGATTCACAATCATCAACTCGAAGGATGCCCTCCTGAGTTAACATGTTTAATCTATTCTTGTTGATATGACCCAGCCGATGGTGCCAAAGATAAATATCTGTGACATCAGTTATTCTAGGGCGCTTACTTGATTGGTACACTACATTCACAGGCTGTGATAATATATAAATGCCATTAGATAAATGCCCAGTCATTACAGTGACTCCATTCATAATGATATTCAAAGTAACATCCTTTATTGAAATTTCATAATTATTTTTGGCCAGAAGGCCTACAGAAATTACGTTCAATAAGAACGTTGGGCAAAAATGACAATCATTTAGTATAATGACATTTCTATTGAAAACTATTTCAAGAACTCCTAATGCCAGTACTGGAACTAATCTTCCATCGCCGACATTTAGGAATCTCTCATTGTCCTCAAATCTTCTGGTGACCTGTAGTCCCTGCAATGAATTGCAAATGTTAAAAGGACTCCGGTATCCAATACCCAGGTCTGATTATCATATATAGAAAAATTACAAGGTGTTATCATATAAATACCTTGTTGAGCAACATCTTGCTCCTTTTTCTTCTTTGGCCTGTTTGGATCAAGTGTGGCAATGTAAAGAGGACAGTTCCTCTTCCAGTGCCCTTGCATCTTACAGTGAAAGCATTCAACTTGACTTTTATCAACTTTCTTTTTTTGCATCTGACCCCTTATAGATGTCCTAGCATGTTGCACCCTTTTATTATTTTTTTCTTCTTCCCTTTCCCAAAGGGTTTACGCCCTACCTTAGATCCTTCAACCACATTAACCAAACCCTTAGAGAGCTGGTTATCCTTCTCAAAGTTCTGTAACACCCCAACAAATAGTGGTAGTTGACTGCAGGCTTTGTCATTCGAAAATGAGTAAGGAAAGGTCGGAAGGATAGAGGCAAGGAATTCAGGATCGCATCTTTTCCCAACTGCTCATGTAAGGGAAAGCCGAGCTTGCTTAGGAGTTCTCTCTTCTCGATCATGTACAATACATGATTAGTGACAGAAGATCCATCTCTCATTCGAGCATTGAAAATAGCACAACTAGTCTTGTGCCTTTCAACATCGTCGGGTGTGCCGAAAGATTCATTCAACGCTTGAATGATTTCTTCTGGCTGAGCATTCTCGAACCGGCGACCGAATTCATCGTTCATTGCTGCTAACATGATACAACGCACGCTAGTTCTATCATTGAGCCACTTCTGATAAGTGTCTCTCTCAGAACTTTGGGTATTTGCATCAGGTATCTTTGGTGCAGGATTATTCAGAATATATAGAATCCTCTCATGCTCAAGGACGATCTTAAGTTTTCTAAACCAGCTATTGAAATTGGAACTATTCAATTTGTCACTATCCAATAGGGACCTTAATGATAAATTAGTGGCCATGTTCTGCATAAGGAAAAACTAAAGTATATAAATTGATTCAGTCTAAAGACTTGGACTTTAGTCTAAAGATTCTTTCACTATTTTGTTCAAATTGGCAGCCTCTACACCCCAATTCGAAGAATTATTCTTAATTCTTTAGTGGGCACTAAGATCTACATAAACTACATACAGGCCCAAGTGAAGCTTGGCTAACCCATATGCATCTAAGAGTAGGTTCAAAATCAATTGTTTCCCCAAACAATTCTTAGTGTTCAATTTTGCCCCATGTACCTCTTCAGCAGGCATGAAGTGCCTCCACTGAAAGTTCTGGTTAGGTCCAACCATTAAATGATATAATCAGTGTAACCTATCAATAGACAACCAAGCCCGAGTGAAGCTCGGCTCACCTGACTATTTATTTAATAGTTACGCTGACTTATCATATATTGAATGATCATTCCGATGGTTGACAAGCACCAGGCATGAAGTGCCTCCAATGATTATCAAGACATCGAACTCATTATCACCCACCTTAATGGGAGGCTATGATCTAGTTATCATATAACTATTTCATTTTAAGGACCTAATAATTTTAGAGGATTTTAATAATATGAAGATAAATTGACTAATCAAATTCTCCCACTGAATCTATGAAATCGGTAGAATGAAACAAGATTAAGTCAGGTTAAGTGGCACCTAAATCAGTCATACTGATATCCTTACAGGCATAGGTCAACCCGAATCAGGTAAATGATCTGAATCATAAATGGTTCACCATAATGACCAGGTGAGAGAGATCGATGGGAGGGATATGCCATTAACTCGTTAAAGACGCATCAAGACGAGTAGCTCCCAATTAAAAACCATTCGATCATTGATCCTAGAGCAACTTGCCATCCCACCTTGACATCATATGGTTAACCAATTCTGATTTGACCATCTAATAGATTCATGCTCAACCACGTAGCCTAATCTACTTCCATTTGGTTTAATCAAAGAGAAGGACTTGATCAACTACAACTATTGTTTGATTTAGAGCATTCTTAACCTAATCTGAACAAATACTCTTTTAGTCCAGTTGATTTAAACCTTAGAGTCTAACCCTTTATGGACCCAATTTAGCTAACCCAAATGATTAAATATATTTCATGTTAACATGTCATATATTTTAATCAAGCATAATGTTACTACTCATAATTCCTATATTTAGGTCATATCTAAAAAATTATGAACTAATATTTGACATTCAAATAAAACTCTCATAAATATTTGTATGTTTTATAACATAGACATCATGCCATCATATATCATATCTATGTTTTTATACTAAACATGCAAATATTATGGTTTTATATAACATCAATATGTATCAAATATAAAATATCTTTTGAGAGTGTATAATCTATATTTGATGCCAAAGCACAATTTAAATTTTCTTTAAACAAAGCATCAACGATAAAACAATCGCACGACAATATGTCACAGAATACCTCATTGAATGAGTAATTCGGATTTTCAATCCACCTATGACCATATGGCCTTATGATAAGTTTTAGCCATAATTACACAATTACTGAGAATATTAATTTACATGCAATAAATTAGATCATTAACGAAACCATGGCTCTGATACCATTTGAAGGGAGAAATAGTCTCCGAGGCATGCATATTTTTAAAAATTGATAACTATTATCATTGCGAAAATTAAAAGATTACATATTAATCTATCTAATATGCATCAAGATCATATCTTTGCCTATATATTCAGGGTCGTTTGATCTAAAATATGCATATAAAAACATCAAGATCATATCTTGATCTTCAAGATGACTAGTCACACTATTATCTTGAAGCCTGCCTTAAGATCTAGGGATCAAATCACTTACCTTAAGAACAGTAGGTAAATCCTTATTGCTCTGCAGCCGTTCAATCGTCCGGCCTCTAGTATCGTCCACGCGAAGCCCTGAATGATCAGATTTTCGGGAGTGCTAGCTCGCGAAAAAATAGCTTTGCTGATCTTGAATCCTCTCACTTGAATCTTCCTCCAAGATCCACAAGGCTTCCGCTAACACCAGAATCACCAGGATTTTCTATTCTAATATTTTAGAATTACAATCCATGACAATTTAGAATTACAATCCACGACAAATCGTATATTGCTATTCTATTTTTTGCTCTATGTTCTTTGGTGAGGGAATGCCCTCTATTTATAGTCTCGATTTAGCCTTGACATTTAATTCTGACATTTAAGAATTCGTTGTTTGGTAAAAGCGAAGAGACACCGAAGGTGCGGCGCTTGGTTTAATTCCGATGTTTGGAGAAAACCAAAGAGTCGCGGCGTTTGGTTTAGTTCTATCGTTCAAAGAAAATCAAAGAGACGAGGATAAATCCGACGTTCGGTAAATAAATGTCATGCATTAAATTCTATCTTATGAGATGAGATTTTAGTTATCTCATCATATGAGATCCATATTCGAGAGATTTGGGTTCTGATTTGAATTTATTTGACTTAACCCACATAGATCATGGTCCAAGCCCAAATCAAATTTGGCTAGTCCTGAATCTATTTAAATTCAAATCAAGTCTAATTTCAAATCAATATTTGAAATTGACTTGTCCTTCTAATAGACTTAAACCAAATTGAATCTTATTCAATTGTACTTAACCTAATTGAGATAATTCAATCAATCAAATTGATTAATTAAATCATATACGATTCTCAATCGTTGATCAGCAAATAGATCATCCTAGGAAACTTCTATGCGTGTGACTCTCTAGGTTCGAACCTAAGCCGGTAGCATAGAAACAACTTTCTATACTAATCGATGTGCCCATCTAGCAATGGAACCCGACGTCCGGATAGGTCGAAGAGTTACCGAGCAAACTCCAAGAACCCTAAGAAACAGTTACCGTATAATTCATCCTCTTGACCACAAATGCTAAGGATGGTTTAAGAGCCTGTCAACTCTAAATAGCAAATCCATAAAGTGATTTCAACTTTAGTGATCATGTGACTTTCACACGAAGTGCCTTGGCCAAGGTCTTGCTAAATTGAAACACAAGCATTTCTCCTTTTAATGGGATAGGTCAAATTCCATCTTGATCCACAACTGACTACCACAAGTACTTGACTGCACCCAGTAACCTTTCGTAGCTGGATTAGAAATCCAGGTGGTCCGGCACCTAAGTACAATGAGTTGCTTGTAAGCCACTGGTTGTGATCTTCAGGTCTGAAGGATACTTATACCTATATCTTCTCGAATTAACTCTTGACAGCAGAGTATCCGAAAATGAGTCACGTTCGGTGAAATGTACTCCTACACTTTCACCTGTATGTCATACCAGTGTCTCTACACTCCTTGGTTAAGAGGATAACCAACAAATGTGGTATACAACGTCCTATAATTGAAAGTACTATGGCCCTGTCATAGTATATCATTTGGTCGCAAACTCTTTTAAGGACCTTCTAAGATAAATCCTCCTTTATCGTGAGGAAGATCCTAAGGGCTTCATTACTTTCAGGGGTATTAAGAAGATGTTCTTGTAATGAATAAACTGCCAAATAACTTTTATTAATATATCAATTTATATACAATTTACATCAGCACAATCATCAAATGATTGGCTTTAGGATATAATTCCCAACAGTTTCTTGAGTTCTTCTAAGATTTTTCCCATTCCATCACTTTGAACCCTGATAAATTTATTTAACCTTCTGTCAAAGAATGCAGATGCCACTATGATTTTCTCCTGTAATTATGCATTGCATTTAGAATATATCTCAGAATCTCCTCCAATTTCTTTAAGCTCCTCAAATATATGCATGAGATCAGTTTTCAAAGCTTCTGAAGAAAATCCAAGGGTGGATTCAATCTTGCTCACTCTGTCATCCAATGAATAAAATATTTCTCTCAAGCTCATAAGACTGTTATCTAACTCAGTCTTCATCTCTTCTTTATGAGTACTAAATAACTCTTTAAGCTGTTCTATCTGAATACTAGAAAAACCAGTAGAAGGAATAGGCAGTGGTACAGGTGCAGGAACTATAGTAGGTGGTGGTGGTGGTGATGATCTGCTAGGCTCTGGTGATGGATGCCTCACTGATGGACCTGCCCCTGATGGTGCAGTGGCTCCAATGTCGGCTGCTCTCTCATCCAAATGATCTTTTCTTTCCCATTTGCCATCCACCTTCACGAATCTCATTCTATGCACTATAGCCAAGCTGTAATAATTAGTGTGCCTAAGGTTTTTCATTGGCTCACTATCAGAAATAACAACTTCTTGACTTTTGAATGCCATGGTCAGGATCATTCCATAAGGCAAGGTCGATCTCCTCTTGTTTTCGGCCTCAGCCATATACCAAATCATCATTCCTGCTAGGTTGATTGGCTGACCCATCAAATACTGTCCATAATCACTATGTCTCGCTCTGAGACATACTCAAATCCGTCAGTTTTAGGAAATAGGATCCTACCACATATATTATGCAGAAGTCTAAGCTCAAGGGGCAACTGATTTGCCCTTACTTCCTCAAATTCAATGAAATATCTACCTAACATCCTTGACAAAGCCCCAGCCCGATCACTATGACTGTTAGCAATCAATTCTACAACAGGGATTTCCAAAAGATTACCTAAAATTTCAGATGTGAGATGTATTCTTCTTTCTCTAACCATACTGACCAATCCTCCATCTCCTCTTGACAAATTAAAATAAAATTCCTTGACTAGAGCCGGATATGTGGGAACATCTAAGGAACATACCTTTTCCCAACCGAGCTCCTTGATTTGTCTCCCAATAGCAAAACCCTAGGCTTCAAAAAATTTGAAATCCACTTTCCTTCCCATGGTAATGATTCGGCCGGCTAGGATATCAATTTGTGGTGAGGAGTGGCTAGGTATAGCACTGGGAGTGGATGCGGTTGAGCTGGAGGACGACTCTAGAGTGGGTTCACGTGCCGGACGCCTTGCCGTACACTTCCCCATCGTCACTCTTCCTCCAAACAACGATCCTCTGCGCTTGGATGCCATTGAGTGCTATGGAGAGGCTAATTTGAGAGATTTAGGGTTTTGGAATGGGTTTGGAAGAGTTTGGGAGCGTTAGGAGAGACTTAGAAAAAGATAGATGTCGACTCTGCCCTAAATAGTCAACCTGGGATCACTTGGAGTTGACTCCCACAAAGCGAGGTGTCGGCTCCAGGTCGCAAACACAGTCAGCACCCGAAGTGGAGTCGACTCTGGAAAAACAAGTGTCGGCTCCAAAGTCTCAGACAAAATTGGAGTCGACTCCGATACCAGAGGAGTCGGCTCCAAGACAGTTTTAGAAAAAAAATAAGAGAATTTCAAAGGATCTGAAACTTGTCCGGATTGACATCAAATTTTGGCTAAATCAACTTTGGAATGTGATGAATCAAGGGGTTCAAATATCTAGATAAATCATCCTTAAAATTAAAAGAAAATTAGAAAAAATGATTGAATTCTAGATAATCATTCCTAGGAGATTTAAAATTCATTCCAATGGATCACAAACTCCTAATTCTCCTCTAAGATAACAAAATCTTTCTTCATTTAGGGGTTTTGTAAAAATATCAGCTAATTGTTCATCAGTACAAATAATCAAGACAAATATCATTATTAGCTATATATTCTCTAATAAAATGATATCTAATTTTAATATGTTTAGTTCTTGAATGTTGGATTGGATTCTTAGTTAAATTGATTGCACTAGTGTTATCACATCTAATTGGTGTTTTATCAAATGTTATACCATAATCTTCAAGTTATCGCTTAATCCAAAGGATTTGAGTACAGCAACTTCCAGCTATAATATATTCAGCCTCAGCAGTAGATAATGCAACCGAATTTTACTTTTTGCTAAACCAAGAGATTAAGTTACTTCCTAAAAATTGGCATGCACCACTTGTACTTTTTCTATCTAATTTACAATCAGCATAATCAGAATCAGTATAAGCAATCAAATTTAATGTTGAGTCTCTAGAATACATAATCCTACATTTTTAGTTCCATTTAGATATCTAAGTATTCTTTTTTACTGCAATTAAGTGAGATTCTTTAGGTTCAGATTGATATTGTGCACATAAGCATACTGCAAACATGATATCTGGTCTACTAGCTATTAAATAAAGTAGTGAACCAATCATACCTCTATAATATTTTTGATCAACAGGCTTACCATCTTTATCTTTATCTAACTTGCATGAAGGACTCATTGGTGTTCCAAGAGGTTTCACTTGTTCCATACCAAACTTTTTGAGAATTTCTTTTGTGTACTTTGTTTGGTTGATGAAGATTCCCTCTTTTTCTTGTTTGATTTGGAGTCCAAGGAAGAAGTTGAGTTCTTCGATCATGCTTATCTCGAATTCACCCTGCATTAACTTAGCAAATTCTTGACACAAAAGATTGTTAGTAGCACCGAATACAATATCATCTACATAAATTTGTACTACTAATAAATCTTTATCCTTTCTTTTCAAAAATAGGGTTTTATCAACATTTCCTCTGGAAAAATCATTTTTAATTAGAAATTTACTTAATCTATCATACCAAGCTCTAGGTGCTTGTTTTAAACCATATAGTGCTTTGTGTAATTTAAAAACATGGTTTGAAAATTCATGATCTTCAAAACCTGGGGGTTGTTCTACATAAACTTTCTCATTTATAAAGCTATTTAAAAATGCACTTTTAACATCCATTTAAAATAAGTTAATATTCATATGACATGCAAATATAAGTAATAGTCTAATTGCTTCTAATCTAGCTACAGGTGCAAAGGTTTTATCAAAATCAATTTCTTCTTCTTGATTATATCGTTTAGCAACTAATCTAGCTTTATTTCTAATTACTATGCTATTTTCATCTAATTTATTTCTAAATACTCATTTAGATCCTATAACAGAATGACCTTTGGGTCTATCAACTAAGGACCATACATTATTCCTAGTAAATTGATTTAATTCCTCTTGCATAGCTAACATCCAATTATTATCTTTTTCAGCTTCTTCAATGGTTTTAGGTTCTATATGAGATACAAATGCAAGATGATTATTGATGTTCCTCATTGATGATCTAGTTCTTACTCCTTGAGATGGATCACCTATGATTAAATCCTTAGGATGACCATAAGCATATCTTCAATCTCTAGGCAGATCTACATCATTGCGAGTAGTATCAATAACATCATTCCTAGGGAGTCATCATCTTTAGCTTCTTGTTCATAATCTGAAGATACATCTATATTTAACTTTTTAATATCTCTTTCAAGCAAAATTGCATCTTCCTTATTATCAATCTTTTCAGAATTTGATGCTAAAGATTCATCAAATACTACATGAATTGATTCTTTACAATTAAATATTTCTAGTTAAATACTCTATATGCTTTACTAGATGTTGAATAACCTAAGAATATGCCTTCATCAGATTTTGCATCAAACTTTCCAAGATTGTCTTTACCATTATTATGAATAAAACATCTATAACCAAATGCATAAAAATAACTAATGTTAGGTTTTCTATTATGCCATAGTTCATAGGGAGTTTTCTTAAGAATTGGCCTAATTAAAGCTCTATTAAGGATGTAACATGCGGTGTTTATAGCTTTCGCCTAGAAGTATTTTGAGAGTTGGCTTTCGCATAGCATGGTATGAGCCATGTCCTCTAAAGTCCTATTCTTTCTTTCTTCAACTCCATTTTGTTATGGTGTTCTAGGTACAGAAAAATTATGATGAATGCCATTTTCAATACAAAAGTTTTCAAATTGATGATTTTCAAATTCTGTGCCATGATCACTTCTAAGAGACACTATGGTGTTGTTTTTCTCATTTGTAACTTTCTTGAAGAATTTCAGAAATATCGAGAAAGTCTCATCCTTATGAGCCAAAAATAATACCCAAGTGAATCTAGAATAATCATCTACTATCACAAGACCATATTTCTTTCCTCCTAGACTAGTGGTTCTAGTAGGTCCAAAAAGGTCCATGTGAAGTAGTTCAAGTGGCCTAGTAGTTGAAACAATATTTTTAGATTTGAAAGAATTTCTAGTTTATTTTTCAAATTGACATGCATCACAAATTCTATTATTTTCAAAATCCAGTTTTGGAAGTCCTTTAACTAAATCCATTCTTATTAATTTTGAAATTAAGTGTGTATTTGCATGACCTAATCTACAATGCCATAGCCATCCAATCTCATTTACTTTAGCATTATCAGCAATTAAGTAATGGTTACTAGTAGACAAATTGTCTAAATCAATTAAGTATACATTGCCATTTCTATTACCAACAATATAATGCTATTGTCTATGAGATTAGAAACAGTGCAAATAGAAGTTTCAAAGGAAACTTTGAAACCTTTATCACATAATTGGCTAATGCTAATTAGATTATGCTTTAAACCTACAACATATAAAATATTTTCTATAAAAGTGGATGGAGTTATTTGAATTTTACCAAATCTCATAATTTGGCCTTTGCTATTATCTCCAAAAGTAAAAACTCCTCCTCTTTTATCTTCAAAGGTGATGAATTAATCTTTATCACCCGTCATGTGCCTTGAGCAGCTACTATCAAGATACCACTTATGTTTTGATCCTTTAGCCCCAAGACACTCCTGTAAGATAATCAAATCTTATGTTTAGGTAACCAAGCTTTCTTGGGTCTTTTATGATTAGTCACAATAAAAATTATTCCTTTTGGAACCCATATTTTCTAGCCTTTAATATTTAAATTCTTATTTATTTTTCTAAAATTGTATTCATAAGCTTTATGTCCTTTCTTGTTACAGCAATAACATGAAACATCATTTTTAACTTGTTCTTTTATAAAGAAAATTTTAACAAACTTTTGTTTCATGTTAGGCCTATAACCTAATCCAGCTTTATCAAATACAACTCTTTGATTACTTAATAGCAAATTCAAATTTTCAGAACTATATGTAAATTTATCAATAATATTTTTACTTATTAATTTCTTTCTTCAAACTAACATTTTCATTGGAAGTTGATTCTTTTTCTTTTATCAAAATTTTATTTTCAGATTTTAATTTTTCAACTTCATGAGTTAGTTTATCCTTTTCTTTAACAAGGTTTAGATTTTCATTTTTCAAAGATTTGTTTTTAATTCTCAAGCTTTTGAAATCATTGACTAATTCATTGAAAGTATCATATAACTCATCAAAAGTGAAGTCATCAAAAGGGGTTTCAGAACTTATCTTGTTGACCCAATTATTAATTTTGATGATTAACAAAACTAATTGAGTATAACATTTGAAGTTACTAATGATTTTGGTTTAGTTTTTCAGTTTATGATATGATTTATTAATCAAAATCACAAGAAAAATTAAGTTCTAGTTCGAATCTAATGTCAAGGTAAGATTGCAGACATTAGAGTTAACACATAGAATCGCAGAGTTGACTCCGAAAATCGCACAGACTTAGAGTCGACACCTATACTATTAGAGCCGATTCCAACAGAAAAGACAGAACGATGGTTTTTTGGTCATGACTTAGAGTCGACTCCTGAACTGTTAGAGTCGACTCCAGAAGATTTTCGTGTTGATCCCAGAAAAGTCAGAGATAACTCCAGATCGAGCGGATTGGAGATTTTCGATTTAGAGCCGACTTCAAAAAAGTTAGAGTCAACTCCAGTTTGTCAGAAACGACTCCAGAACTGTCAGAACATTTCTAAACTTTATCATTATCTTTTTAATCCCAATGGCTATTACTATATTTGGTTCTAATCCTTCTTACACTTGTTTCTAATAGATAGTTTTAGACTATTTATGGATTAAAAAGAATCTATAAGAAGAGGTTTCATTGTATCCAAAAAAGCAGAGGAAAAACAAGAAAACAAGAGAGAAAAATCAAAATACAAGAGTGAAATCCATCAGAAAATCAAAAGAGAAAAGAGGGAAGATTCGAAAGGAAAGATTATACTGATCTCCTAAAAGAAAAGAGAGAGATTTCTAGCATTCCTTGTTCTATTTTGAAGAAATCCCAAAAGAAGAAGCAAGCCCTAGCTTTCTAATCTTCGGAGCTTCAAGAGCATTCTAAAGGAAGATTCACTCAAGAGAAGAGAAGAAGCAAGCTACCAAGATCTGCAAATCAGGCTTTGATTCCTATCTCTTTATTATTGTTCTATTATTGTATATTTGCTCATTGTAGGAGCTTTTAAATTTGTAAAAATATTATTATTTGCTGGGTCAATCAGAGGATTGATTCCGTTGAGGCTTTTAGCCTTGAACAAGCAGTTTGCTTGTGTTGTAAGGTTGTGTGCTGGTGAGCCTTAAAAACCAGCTGGGTTCATTGTGCACCCAAAAAAATAAGTTTGAGTTGTGAGCTTGCAAAACAACTCTGTTGTAATCAGATTGATTATAGTGTGGTCCCAAGAGGTACTTGGGAGTGGATATAGGTGTAGGTACACCGAACCACTATAAAACTTCTTGTGTTTGCAGTGATTGTTTCCTTGTCTCTTACTCTCTATCTTTGCACACTCTATTTTAATTCGTATACATCTAAGTTTTCACTTCCGCTGGGGAATTATTTTTTAAAAGGAGTTTAATTTTTGAAAAACCCAATTCTCCCTCCCTCTTGGGTTGCTATCTGGACCAACAATTGGTATAGAGCTAGTGCTCATTTGATTTGATCTAACGATCAAGAGTCAAAGATCCACATGGCAACTCAAGCTGGTTCATCTTTTTCCGAAGGCCAATCTACAAATAGACCACCCTTGTTTAATGGTTTAAACTATGGTTATTGGAAGGCTAGAATGAAAATTTTCATTCAAGCACTTGACTATGATCTATGGAGCATTATAGTCAGTGGACCACACACACTCACTACTAGAATTAATGGCATGGAGATTCATAAACCGAAAACAGAATGGGATGAACATGATAAAAAATTAGCACAACTTAATGCCAAGGCTATGAATATTTTGTACTATTCATTAGATGCAAATGAATTCAATCATATATCTATTTGCATTTCTGCTAAGGAAATTTGGGATAGACTTGAGGTTACCCATGAGGGAACAAATCAAGTCAAGGAATCCAAGATTAACATGCTAGTTCATAAATATGAATAGTTTAAAATGGATGCATGTGAATCTATTTCTGATATGTTTACAAGATTTACTGATATAGTTAATAGTTTAAAAAGTCTTGGTAAATCTTATGATAATTCTGATCTTGTGAGAAAGGTTTTGCGTTCCTTGCCTAGGACTCGGGAAGCTAAAGTGATTGCAATACAAGAGGCAAATGATCTAAGTACCTTAATGACTCATGAGCTTCATGAAGAATATATGGAAGAGCCTCATGAATCTGAAGATGAAAGTGATGATGAGAACATGGCACTCATCACAAGGAAGTTTAAAAGATTCATGAAGAAAAAGAAGTTTGAAAAGAAAAAGCCCCTTGCTAGAAAAGATGAGGACAAGGGCAAAGAAAAAGAAGTTATATGTTTTGAATGCAAGAAGCCGAGACACTTTTTATCTGAATGCCCACAACTAAAGAAAGACATCCGGAGATTCAAAAAGAAGGCAATGATGGCCACATGGAGTGATTCGGAAAGCTCAAGTTCCGAAGAGGAAGAAAAGAGTGAAAATGCCAATCTATGCTTCATGGCTGACAATGATGAGGTAAGTCCAAGTTTTCTTGATGATTTTACTTTTGATGAGTTGCATAGTGCTTTTTATGAATTAATGGATGATTTTGCAAAATTAAGTTCAAAGAACAAAGATCTAAAAAATCAAATGCAAAATCTATCTTTAGAAAATGAAAAGCATGTTGTAGAAAAAGAACTTTTGATGAAAGAAAATGAAAGCTTAAAAAATGAAGTTGATAGACTTAAACCTATAGTTGATAAATTTACTTTAAGCTCTATCAAACTTAATATGATTTTGGACAATTAAAAAGCTATTTTTGATAAAGCTGGATTAGGATATAATCCACTTAAAAAGAAAAATCCTTGAAAAATATTTTGTACATGCTGAAAAATCATCAAATATTACTTATTTTAAATGTGAAAATAAAGGACATAAATCTTATATGTGTAAAACTCCACATGATAAAAGAAAGATGGTTTGGGTTTCCAAAGGAACAATACTTATTGCATCTAACCATGAAGGACCCAAGAAGACTTGGGTACCTAAAGTTAAGATATGAATATTTTGCAGGAGTATCTTGCAGCCGTCAGACTGAAAAGAAAGTGGTACCTTGATAGTGGTTGCTCAAGACACATAATGGGTGACAAAGATCAATTCATCACCCTTGAATCAAAAAGAGGTGGAGTAGTTACTTTTGGTGATAATGGTCAAGGCCATATCATGGGTATTGGTAAGATTCAAATTACTCCATCTACTCATATTGATAATATTTTATATGTTGATGGACTTAAGCATAATTTAATAAGTATTAGCTAACTGTGTGATAAAGGTTTCAAAGTTTCCTTTGAAGCTTCTATTTGCACTGTTACTAATCCCATTAATAACAGCATTATTCTTGTTGGTAAACGTTATGGCAATGTGTACTTAATTGATTTGAGTAATTTATCTCCAAGTAATCATTGCTTAGTTGCTAATAATGCTAAGATGAATGAGATTGGTTGGCTATGGCACCGTAGATTAGGTCATGCAAGTACTCATCTAATTTCTAAACTATTGAAAATGGATCTAGTTAAAGGTATTCCTAGCTTAGATTTTGAAAATAATCGAATTTGTGATGCATGTCAATTTGGAAAACAAACAAAAACTTCTTTCAAATCTAAGAATGTTGTTTCAACTACTAGGCCACTAGAGCTACTACACATGGACCTTTTTGGACCTACTAGAACCACAAGTCTAGAGGAAAGAAATATGGTCTTGTGATAGTAGATGATTACTCTAGATTCACTTGGGTAATGTTTTTGGCTCACAAAGATAAGACTTTTTCAATATTCCTAAAATTTGTTAAGAAAGTCACAAATAAGAAAAACACTACCATAGTGTCTATTAGAAGTGATCATGGAACTGAATTTGAAAATCACTTATTTAAAAATTCTGTTTTGAAAAAGTCATATATCATAATTTTTCAGCACCTAATACACCTCAACAAAATGAAGTTGTAAAAGAAAGAATAGGACTTTAGAAGACATGGCCCGTACCATGCTATGTGAAAGCCAACTTCCAAAATATTTTTGGACGGAAGCTATAAACACAGCATGTTACATCCTAAATAGAGCCTTGATTAGACCTATCCTTAAGAAGACTCCCTATAAACTATGGCATAATAGGAACCAAATTTAGGTTATTTTCATGCATTTGGTTGTAAATGCTTTATTCATAACAATGGTAAGGACAATCTTGGCAAGTTTGATGCAAAGTCTGATGAAGACATTTTCCTAGGATATTCTACATCTAGCAAGGCATATAGGGTATTTAATAAAAGAAGCTTAGTTGTAGAAGAATCCATTCATATAGTGTTTGATGAGTTTTTAGCATCAAGTTCGGGTAAAATTAATGATGAGGAAGATACATCTTTGCTTGAAAGAGGTATTAAAAAATTAAATGTATCTTCAGATCAAGAACCTGAAGCTAAGGATGATGACTCACGTACCTAAGGATGATGATATTGATACTGCTCATAATGATAAAGATCTACCTAGAGATTGGAGATATGCTTATGGTCATCCTAAGGACCTAATCATAGGTGATCCATCTCAAGGCGTAAGGACTAGATCATCAATAAGAAATATCAATAATCATCTTGCATTTGTATCCCATATAGAACCCAAAACTATAGAGGAAGCTGAGAAAGATAGTTATTGGATGTTAGCAATGCAGGAAGAGTTAAACCAATTCACTAGGAACCAAGTTTGGACTCTAGTAGATAGACCTAGAGATCACCCTATAATAGGATCTAAATGGGTTTTTAGAAATAAATTGGATGAAAATGGCTTGATGATTAGAAATAAGGCTAGATTAGTCGCAAAGGGATATAATCAGGAAGAAGGTATAGATTTTGATGAAACCTTTGCACCTGTTGCTAGACTAGAAGCCATTAGACTACTGTTTGCATTTGCATGTCATATGAATTTTAACTTATTTCAAATGGATGTTAAAAGTGCATTTTTAAATAGTTTTATAAATGAGAAAGTTTATGTTGAACAACCTCCTGGTTTTGAAGATCATGAATTTCCAAACCACGTCTTCAAACTACACAAAGCACTTTATGGTTTAAAGCAAGCACCTAGAGCTTGGTATGATAGATTGAGTAAATTTTTAATTAAAAAATTTTTCTAGAGGAAATGTTGATAAAACTTTATTTTTAAAAAGAAAAAAAAGGATTTTTTAATTGTTCAAATTTATGTTGATGACATTGTATTTGGTGCTACTAACAATCTCTTTGTCAAGAATTTGCTAAGTTAATGCAGGGAGAATTCGAGATGAGCATGATGGGAGAACTCAACTTCTTCCTTGGACTTCAAATCAAACAAGAGAAAGCGGGGATTTTCATCAACCAAATAAAGTACACAAAGGAAATACTCAAGAAGTTTGGTATGGAATCTGCTAAACCCCTTGGGACGCCAATGAGTCCCTCATGCAAGCTGGACAAGGATGAAGAAGGTAAGAAATAGATCAGAAGCATTACCGAGGTATGATCGGATCACTTCTTTACTTAACTGCAAGTAGGCTAGATATTATATTTTCTGTTTGCCTATGTGCAAGATATCAATCTAATCCTAAAGAATCACATTTATTTGCTGTTAAAAGAATCTTTAGATACTTAAATGGAACTAAAAATGTAGGATTATGGTATTCTAGAGACTCAACTTTGAAATTGATTGCTTATTATGATTCTGATTATGCTGGTTGTAAATTAGATAGGAAGAGTACAAGTGGTGCATGCCAACTTTTAGGAAATAACTTAATCTCTTGGTTTAGCAAGAAGCAAAATTCGATTGCATTATCCACTGCTGAGGCAGAGTATGTTGCAGCTGGAAGTTGCTGTGCTCAAATCCTTTGGATTAAGCAACAACTTGAAGATTACGGTATCACACTTGATAAAATTCCTATTAGATGTGATAATACAAGTGCAATCAATCTAACTAAGAATCCAATCCAACACTCTAGAACTAAACACATAGAAATTAGACATCACTTTATTAGAGAACATGTTTCCAACAATGATGTTTGTCTTGAATATGTGAATACTAATGATCAATTAGCTGATATTTTTACCAAACCATTAAGTGAAGAAAGATTTTATTATCTTAGAGGAGAATTAGGAGTTTGTGATCCTTTAGAATGACTTTCTGAAACTCTTAAGGACAACAACTATCTAGACTTCATCAATTTCTTGAAAATCCTCTATGTTCAATAAGAAAATTTATCTAGAATTTGATTCATTGTTTCCCCAATTAATTAAGGAACACTTATCTAGAGTTTGATGATTAATTTGATTAGTTTCAGATCCTTGAAATTCGAATTTTTCACTGAAACTATTGTGGAGTCGACACCTACAGTTTGTGGAGTCGACACCTTCCTATTTGATGTTCTGTCTGGGCAATTAGAGCCAACACCTGCTTCTGCAGAGCCGACTCTAATTCGGGCACTGACAAATTTTCTGGTTCGGAGCCAACACCTCGCTTTGCGGGAGTCGACTCTAAGTGAACCTAGGTCAAAAATATATAGGCGGAGTCAACACCTAACCAGATTCTATCGTCTCCAATCCTCTCTAGAGTCATTCCAAACCTATTCCAACTCATCTAAACTCTTCAAATCCCTTGATTACTCATTCCAATCAAATCCTATGGCTCCTAAAAGGCGTGCTATTGTTGAAGGTTCGGCCGTTCCCATAAGGCATCGCACGATTCGGAGGTAAGCGCCATCTTCATCATCTTCTGCCACTCGTGAGGCTTCTCCACCATCTCCATCTTCTCCTCACATCGACTAATTAGCGGGTAAGGCTATCACAACCAAAGGAAGTTTGATTTCGATTTCGATTTCTTTGCTTCAGAGGGTTTCTCTATTGGGCGTCAATTGAAAGAAATGAGATGGGAGAAAGTTTGTTCTTTGGATGTTCCTACCTACCCAGCCCTCGTAAGAGAATTCTACAATGATTTGAGTAGAGGAGAGGGAGGTTTAGTACGTTATGTGAGAGGAACAAGAGTTGTGATCACTGCTGAGATACTTGGAAATTTGTTAGAGATGCCCACTGTTGGGATAAATGAGTATCAGCATGATGATCGTGATGGTGCCCTATCTAGGATATTGGGGAGAGAGGTATCTGAGTTTGAGTAAATTTTAGCAAATCAACTAAATTTGGAACTTAGACTTCTTCACAACATCTGCGGGAGGATATTATTTCCAAAGATAGGCAGATTTGAGTATGTCTCAGAGCGAGACATCTTGCTGATGGATTGTATCATTACCGGGCAGCCAGTAAACTTAGCTGGGATGATGATATGATATATGGCAGAGGCAGCTACCAAGAAAAGATCTACATTGCCATATGGTATGATTCTGACTTTGGTATTCATAAGCCAAGGTATGTTAATCATGGACAATGAGCCACTGAGGAAATTAAGGCATACAGACTACTACAGTGTCTCTACCATTCACCGTATGGGATTCAGAAAGGTAAATGGTAATTGGATAAAAGGAGGACGAGAGGCCAGAGTTAAGGAAGCCAGAGTAGAGGACATCCCTGGACCATCAGTTGCGGGACCATCAGTCCCTAACCCATCTATTGCGGGACCATCTACTGCTGACCTAGTACATATTTTTCACCTCCACCTCAGACAACTTTTATATCTGAGAGATTTTCTAATGAGCAGATTGGTCAGCTCAGAGCGTTACTAGCTGAGTATGACAGTCAGAGGAGCAATGATATTTGCCAGATGAGAGATGACATCAGACAATTTAAGAAGGAGATCAATTCCAGACTCGACTTGATTTCATTTTCCATTAGCCGCTCTGCAGAGTCCCTTGGCACTGAGCTTCAAAAGATTTTTGAAAGGATGGAAGGGATTGCAGATGGATCTAGAGCTTATCTAGATGCTTCTGGATAACTGAAGAAAGATTTAGACCTTGCTGTTGCTCAAGTTGAGAGTTGTCTTGAAGGCTTTAAGAAATCATAAAAAGATGAGATTATGGAAATGATAGGTCATCTGAAGAAAATTGTATACAAGCATGTTTGATTGACCTTCCATTTCCTACAGTGATGCCCTATCTAAGCCTATCATACCCTAACCTTTTAGAAACCTAAGAGTAGCTTTTCATAGTTAGTATCTTAGGATTTCTAGTTTACTATACTTTGTTAGCTTATATCCAGGATTTTTGATTGATATAGTACTTTACTGAGAATGTATTTTGATAGACATATGTAATGCATCTTGAAATGAAATACAATTATCTTTTTATTGCAAATTTATCTATGATGAGCAATTACAATGAATGAAGTTTACTATCTCTATGATTGAATGAACCAACAACCTCGCTCTGATAACCTACATTATTATTTTTAAACTCACCTTATTGCTGATAACAAAAAAGGGGGAGAGAAAATTGTATATGCATAAGAAGAGAGCATGAAAGAATATAAGAGAGAATGAAAGAATATAAGATTTGTAAGATTTCAATATGTTTTAATCAATTGGTATATCTCAAAAAGGGGGAGAGAAATCTATAAATTCTAATCAATTGATCATATTTTAGTTTATTTACATGTACCTTGCATAGAGGGAGTTATTTAATGCAGGGGGAGCTTAATGATTTTCTATGTTAAATAATTTTCTGTGTCAAATTATCTTGGTTGCTGTTTATAATAGAACTCAAGTATGTTTTTTAAAGTTCATTTTGAAACTTGACATCAAATTCTATGTTAAGAAGTTTTAAAGCTTTAACAATGTCTATAACACTTATTTCAAATGAATTTTTAATGCATATACTCAAAGTTTTTGTCATCATCAAAAAGGGGGAGATTGTTGACCCAATTATTGATTTTAATGATTAATAAAACTAATTGAGTATAACATTTGAAGTTACTAATGATTTTGGTTTAGTTTTTCAGTTTATGATATGATTTATTAATCAAAATCACAAGAAAAATCAAGTTCTAGTTCGAATATAATGTTAAGGTAAGATTGCAGACATTAGAGTCGACACATGGAATCGCAGAGTCAACTCTGGAAATTGGCACAGACTTAGAGTCGACACCTGTACTGTTAGAGCCGACTCCAACAGAAAAGATAGAACGATGGTTTTTTCGGTCATGACTTAGAGTCAACTCCTGGATTGTTAGAGTCGACTCCAGAAGATTTTTGTGTCGACCCCAGAAAAGTCAGAGATGACTCCAGATCGAGCGGATTAGGGATTTTCGATTTAGAGCCGACTCCAGAAAAGTTAGAGTCGACTCCAGTTTGTCAGAAACAACTCCAGAACTATCAGAACGTCTCTAAACTTTATCATTATCTTTTTAATCCCAATGGCTATTACTATATTTGGTTCTAATCCTTCTTACACTTATTTCTAACGGATAGTTTTAGACTATTTATGGATTAAAAAGAATCTATAAGAAGAGGTTTCATTGTATCTGAAAAAGCAGAGGAAAAACAAGAAAACAAGAGAGAAAAATCAAAAATACAAGAGTGAAAACCATCAGAAAATCAAAAGAGAAAAGAGGGAAGATTCGAAAGGAAAGATTATACTGATCTCCCAAAAGAAAAGAGAGAGATTTCTAGCATTCCTTGTTTTATTTTGAAGAAATCCCAAAAGAAGAAGCAAGACCTAGCTTTCTAATATTCGGAGCTTCAAGAGCATTCTAAAGGAAGATTCACTCAAGAGAAGAGAAGAAGTAAGCCACCAAGATCTGCAAATCAGGCTTTGATTCCTATCTCTTTATTATTGTTCTATTATTGTATATTTGCTCATTGGAGGAGCTTTTAAATTTGTAAAAATGTTATTGTTTGCTGGGTCAATCAGAGGATTGATTCCGTTGAGGCTGTTAGCCTTGAGCAAATAGTTTGCTTGTGTTGTAAGGTTGTGTCCTGGTGAGCCTTGAAAACTAGCTGAGTTCGTTGTGCACCTGGGAAAACAACAAGTTTGAGTTGTGAGCTTGCAAAATAACTCTGCTGTAATCAGATTGATTATAGTGTGGTCCCAAGAGGTACTTGGGAGTGGATGTAGGTGTAGGTACACCGAACCACTATAAAACTTCTTGTGTTTGCAGTGATTGTTTCCTTATCTCTTACTCTCTATCTTTGCACACTCTGTTTTAATTCGTATACACCTAAGTTTTCACTTCCGCTGGGGGATTGTTTTTTAAAAGGAGTTTAATTTTTGAAAAACCCAATTCATCCCCCCTCTTGGGTTGCTATCTGGACCAACATACCTCATTGTCATTGTTTGCCATGAAGCAAATGTTTGCAACCTCTTTTTGTTCCTCCTTGGAAGAGGATTCTTCGCTATCACTCCATGTTGCAACATATGCCTTCTTCTTCTTCTTATAACCCTTCTTTAATTGAGGACATTCAGATCGAAAATGCTCCGACTTTTTATACTCATAACATGTCAAGGGTTCTTTTTTCTTTTCTTTGTCCTTCTCTTTCTCCCTTTGTCCTTCCATTTTTGTTCCAAACTTTCTCTTATGGAAGGGTCTCCTTCTTTGCATAAATTTCTTAAATTTCTTAGCTAGGAGAGTTGTCTCATCATCTTCCTCTTCTTCTTTACTGCTGCTTGTTTCCTTTTCTGCAGCCTTAAGAGCAATGGTTCTTTTCTTTTTGACCCCTTCCTCTTGATGTTGTTTCATGGTCAGTTCATGGGTCATCAAGGATTCAAGTAGCTCCTCCAAAGGTAGAACATTGAGGTCTTTGGCTTCTTGGATGGCAGTTACTTTTGCTTCCCATGATTTTGGAAGAGACCTAAGTATTTTATGTACCAATTTAGAGTTAGTATAAGTCTTACCAAGACCCTTTAAACCATTTACAATATCCGTAAATCTATTGTACATGCATGTGATAGTTTCATTTTGTTCCATGCTAAACAATTCATATTTGTGCACTAGAATATTAATTTTTGATTTCTTAACTTAATTAGTACCCTCATGGGTAACTTCTAGTCTATCCCAAATTTCTTTAGCAGAAATGCAAGTGAAAATTCTATTAAATTCATTAGCATCTAAAGAGCAATATAAAACATTTATGGCTTTTGCATTAAGCTGAGCCATTTTCCTATCATTCTCATTCCAATCCCTTTCGGGTTTAGGAACTATTGAACCATCTACTACGTGTATGGGTATGCTAAGTCCATTAATGATTACACTCCATAGTTCATAATCTAAAGCTTGAATAAAAATTCTCATTCTAGCTTTCCAATAAGAATAATTTGAACCATTAAATAAAGGAGGTCTATTTGTGGATTGACCTTCAGCAAATGAAGATTCAGCTTGAGCTGCCATTTGGATCTTTGACTCTTGATCATTAGATCAAACTGAAATGAGCACAAGCTCTGATATCAATTGTTGGCCCAGATGGCAACCCAAGAGGAGGGGGGGTGAATTGGGTTCTTTTAAAAATTTAACAATTAAAACTTAAAACCAATTAAGTTAACTAGCAAATAAATGCAACAATGTAAAGCACAATGAGAGAGAGAGATAGAGTCAAGCACGATAAACACAAGAATTTATAGTGGTTCGGTGTAACCAATACCTACATCAACTCCCAAGCACTTTTGGGTCCACACTATAATTACCCAGATTACAGTCGAGTTGTTTTATAAGCTCACAACTCTAACTTGTTGTTTTACACGGGGTCACAACGAACCGAGCTGGTTTTCCTGGGTTCACCAGCACAAAACCCAATGTAAGCTACACTAGCTTACCCTGAGTTTAACAATCTCAACTAATTCAATTCCCTGATTGAATTAGCACACAACAAATCAATAAATATTTTACAACAAATTTTAAAGCTCCTTAAATGAGCAAATAAGCAATATAAATGAATAAAGGTTGGAAAAGCCTGATTGAAGCAAGATTGATGTGAGCTTTTCTTCTTTTCCTCCTCTTTTTTGGCTGGTTGAATCAAGATGTAGCTCTAATTCTTGAAGACTAAGCACAGAAGAGAACTTGAGGAATTAGGGCTTCTTAGCTTTTCTCCTTTTCCTTCTTTGAGAATCCTTTGAACTTGAACTATTTGAAGTTTTTTAGATTGTTCTTGGATCTCTCTTGAAATGAGCGTGGACTCAGAGATTTTTCTTTCCCTCTTTCTTTTCAAATTTCTCTTGATTTTTCTGTTATTTTCTTGATTTTGTTTTCTCTCTTTTTCAAACGGACGAATCCCTTCTTTATATAGAGATTAGGTGGGAAAATAGCCGTTACAGAGTAGGTGGATTGCTTCCTCACGCAAAGAGATAGATCCGTTGGGGGTTAGGTGAAGAAAAGTTACCGTTAGAGCTGATCTGGCACTTTTGAAAATCATTTCTAACGGTTGGAGTTGGCTCCAACTTTTCATGTGTCGGCTTCAGATTGTATTTCCATAAATAGCAAAATGTTGATTCGATGAGGAGTCAGCTCTGACTTTACAAAGTGTCAACTCCACTCAAACTGGAGTCGGCTCCTGAAAACTGATGTGTCGACTCCTGGAAATGCTCAAAAAATCAAGTCTCTATTCTCACGTTGGAGTCGGCTCTCGAAATCCATGTGTCAACTCCGACTTCTGAAGCAGAAAATAGCTTCTCTGTATCTCATGTTGGAGTCGGCTCCACCTATTCATGTGTCGGCTCCGAAACCTCAGGTGTCAGCTCCGAAACTCTAGGTATCGACTCCGAACCATGTCGAAAAACTATAACTGTTCTGATACTGTCTGGAGTCGGCTCCAGACACAGTGGGTGTCGCTCCAAGTTCTGAACTTAAATATATTTCAATGAAATTCAATTCAAAACTAATTCAAACTTGTTTCAATATGTCTTTTGGATAAATAATCGATCTTAATACCTGAAACACTTATCAAATTTATCAGAAACACAATGAATATACTCATGGCTTTTATTAATCATCAAAATCAATAATTGGGTAAATAATTTTGCAATAATTTCCCCAACACCGTGGACTATCTCAAATGGACTCTTGCCCGTAGACCTGTTCATTGTGCTATTGTAGGCGAACTCTGCACGAGGTAGCAATAGATCCCACTTTCCTAGGTGTTCGCCTATATGGCACCTAAGAAGGTTTTCTAGACTATGGTTCATGACTTCAGTTTGTCCATCCATTTGGGGGTGAAAGGCTGTAGAAAAATTAAGTTTGGTCCCTAACAGATGCTATAGCATTTTTCAAAAGTAGCTGGTGAACCTAACATCCCTATCAGAAATAATGGTCTTGGGTAGGCCATGGAGCTTGACCACACTGTCTAAGAAAAGTTGGGCTACCCTAAATGCGTCAAAGGTTTGCGAGCAAGGGTGAAGTGTGCCATCTTAAAGAACCTATCGATCACTACAAAGATGGAGTCGTGCTTCTTCTAGATCTTAGGTAATTATAGAATGAAGTCCATACTGAGGTCTTGCCAAGGACGATCAGGCACTAGCAAAGGAGTATATAAATCGGTGTTTTGCTTCTACTGTTTTGCAACGGCATAAGTTTGACATGGGCTACTATCAGGGCAATAAGTCTTTTTAATCATGGCCAGTAAAATTGGTCCTCTATCGCTAGGATAGTCTTATCTCTTCCAAAATGACCAGCTAATCCCCCAACATGCATTTCCTAGACTAGAAACTCTCTAAGTGACATCTTAGGGATACAAAGTCTATTGCTCCTAAAAAGGTAACCATCATGGATGGTATAATCTCCACTGGTACTGGATGGTCCTAGCTGAAGGATCTTATGAATTTTATCAAAGTCAGGGCATGTCTCATACTCATCTTTTATCCGGTTAAACCCTATAACTTTGGTGCTAACATGTACTCAACAACAAAGACTTACGGCTTAGGGCATCTGCTACCTTATTTTCTATCTTGGCATGGTGTTTCAGGACAAAAGTGTATGCCTGAATGTATTCAACCCATTTGCCATGCCTAGAATTGAGCTTCTTTTGGGAGTTCAGAAATTGGAGTGCCTTATGATCAGAAAATAAAATAAACTCTTACGGCAGTAAGTAATGTCTCCAATACTTAAGGGCTTTTACTACTACATATAATTTCTTATCATAGGTGGAATATCTAAGTTTAGCTTCATTTAGATTTTCACTAAAGAAAGCTATGGGGTGATTTTCTTGGCTTAACACTCCACCTATGCCTACTCCCGATGCATCGCACACAACCTCAAATACCTTAGAAAAGTCTGGAAGTCTAAGTACGGGTGCATGAGTCATCCTATCCTTAAGCTCTAGGAAGGCCTTATTAGCTGACTTAGTCCACTCGAAATTACCCTTCTTAATACAATCAGTGATGGGTGCGACGATGGTGCTAAATCTCCTAATGAATCTCCTGTAAAAGGTTGCTAGGCCATGGAAGCTGCGGATATCATGGACATTCATGGGTACTGGCCACTCTACGATCGACCTAACATTTTCAAGATCCACTGAGACACCTTCTAGGATTACCATAAAACCTAGAAAGATAACCCTATGCGTTATGAAATCACACTTCTTAAGGTTTGCATAAAGGCTATTCTCTCTAAGGGTCTGATAGATTAATCTGAGATGGTTAAGATGGTCCTCTTTGGTCTTGCTATAAATTAATATATCATCAAAATAAACCACTAAGAATTTTTCCATGTACTCTTTCAGGACCTGGGTCATGATTCTCATGAATGCACTAGGTGCATTTGAAAGCCCAAAAGGCATCACAACCCATTCAAACAGACCATCTCTAGTCTTAAATGCAGTCTTCCACTCATCCTCTAGTCTAATTCTAACCTGATGGTAACCACTCTTAAGGTCTATCTTGGAAAAGATGGTGGCACCCACCATCATGTCTAACATGTCATCTAATCTGGGGATATGAAACCTATATTTGATAGTGATTTTGATGATGGCCTTACTGTCCATGCACATTCTCCAGGTACCATCCTTGTTAGGGGTTAAGAGTGCAGAAATTGCACAATGGCTTAAGCTCTTCCTAATGAATCCTTTCTTAAGTAATTCTTCCACTTGTTTTTATAGTTCTTGATGTTCAGTGAGGTTTATCCTATAATGGAGAAGGTTTGGAAGGGTGGATCCTGAGATCAGTCAATGGCGTGTTGGATGTCTCTCAGGGGTGGTAACTGATCAGGCAACTCTTCAGGGAAGACATCCTTAAATTCCTCTAGGGTCTCAATTACTTCAGTGGGTTGTTCCTTTTGGACTGATTCATGGATCTCTTTAGTGGTCAAAATCCAAATAGTGTTACCCTTAGTGATGTCCTTTTCTAATTCCTTAGCTTTAATCAGATTAACTCTTGGCTTGCTATCCTTAAGGCTACTAGATCCTTTCTTGATTGGGTCCCTAGGTGTAACTGGATGTATTACATACTTGTTTTCATTGTGTTTAAAAGAGAAGATGTTGGATCAACCAAACAAGGTAGTATCATGATCATAAAATCAAGGTCGACCTAATATAATACTACTAACACCCATAGGAATTACATCGCACCCGATCTTTTCTTCATAATTTAGTAATTTGATTAGTATTTGGCATCTAGACTTGACTAGGATAGAGGTGGAATCTATCCATGAGACCTTATAGGGACTAGGATGAGAAACTGTGATCAATCCTAATGATTTAACTGTATTGGTAGAAACGACATTGACACAACTCCCGCTATCAACTATGATCTTGAGCACCTTATCCTCTATCTTAACAAAAGTATGTAGGATGTTAGTCCTACGCCAATCTTTCTGGTCCTTAATTTTAGTCTGGGTTAAGATACATCTAACCACTCCTAGTAGATCTTCAGAATTAAATGTTTCCTTCTCTCCATCGTACTCATCTATCAGATGGGTATCAGCCTCATAGACCTCTCTCTCAGGCTTAACTAGGGGCTCAGACTCAGTCTCAGGTAACTCATCTATATGAAGGGATCTAACTGGGCACTGGCTGATCATATGCCCTGGTTTGTTGCATCTAAAGCATTTGATATGAGGGTTGGGATTTCTCTGGACCTCTACAGATTTGCCCTTATTCTCTCTCTGGGGTATAGGGGTATTATTCTGGAGTTGACTCAACTCGGTTCGGCTTGTACTGGGTCGGCTAGTGTTGGGTCGACTCGGATAAGTCTGGCGAGGGTCTTAGTACTGGATAGGTCTAGGATGACTAGGATAGGCCTGGCTAGATCCTGGATATGGGCTAGGGCTTTTGGTAGCCTCTGATCTACGATAGGATGGCCCTCTCTAAAAATGTTCATAATCCCTAGCAACTTGGTAAGCTTCTTCTAAATCATGCACCCTTCTCAGGTAGAGTTCTTTTTGAATATCTGCTCTCAGGCCATACCTAAACTTGGATAAGGTGACTTCTCAGACTGAACGATATTACACCTCATGGTATACTCTTGGAATGTACCAATGTATTCATTCATAGTTTTGCTACCCTGAATTAATCCATGCCATTGGTCCAATAGGCTCTGGTCATACGATGTGGGGACATAATTGGACTGAAGTCTAGCCTTCATGGCACGCCAGGTGACTATGGGGTCCCTAACCTCTAGTGCTTGCCTTTGCCCTATAGTGGCCCAGTATAACCTAGCCTATTGTACTAACTTGAGCTCGACAAATCTAAACTTACGCTTCTTAGACATATTGTACCAGTCAAAGTACTGGTCCATCTCTTTCTCTCAATCTAGGTAGTCTTTAGGGTCCATAGAGCCATCGAAAGTAGGTGCTTCAAGTCTGACACTTCTAAGGGCTCTTTCTTCTCCTACCTTATGATTGGGTCTCCTAGGGAGGACATTTAGGACTGGATCAGGTTGAGGTGGTCTCCTAGGCCTATCCCCAAAGAAAGGATCAAGATGTGGAGGTCCCCTAGGGTTTGGCCTTATGTAGAGGTCAGACTGTTGGGCTCTCTTAGGATGAGGTGGGGTCTCATGATCAGACTTAGTGTGGGCCTCATGGGCTTCTTATAGGATGCCTAACCTAGTTTCGACTTGATCAAACCTGGACCTTAATATAGCCTCAGATTGTTTGATGTCTTGGTTCATTCGGGCTATTGTTCAGTGATGATCCTTAAATAATCCTCAATGTTTTGATTAGCCATGGGTTCAGCCTATAATGGAGGTGGTGATGAACGAAAAGATGCTCCTAATCTAGTGCACATGCAAGCACAATCAAGCACACAAGACTTAGACTGACTCGGACTATAGTATGCTAAACTTAGTCATCCAAAGTAAAGGATTTGGCTTAATGCAAGCCAATCTAACATTAACTCTTTAATTGGCCAGTTGGGACAGATGGAAGGGGGGAGGCTCGTCCTGCAAATTACATGTGCCTAATTAGAATAACCCCAACACTCTGCTTAAGTCATTTGATATTTGACCTCCCTTCTAGATACCAATTTTAGAGCACACACCAGATTGATTTGTACTAGTCTCCTCCAGTACACTAGACCGACTGTTGGTGTCCCTAGCCCTCTAGAACAAATGTCAATTAAGTTGCTACTCAGTTTTAGATTAGAGGCTTGGGATCGAAATGCACATATGGTTATTTTGGGCTAAGGAAAGGGGTCTTAATCCCTCCCTTATTTGATATCAATGAGAGCCCTTAAGAGTAATTTAATGCAAATGAATGACATGCAAAACACAAACCCTAATCCAGAAATCTATAAATAGCAATAAATCTTAGAATTTTTTTTTCATAGATCAAATTAAATTCTCAAAAATTAACAAAAAGTACGTTCAATTATATTGAATCCAAAGAAATAAATTTTGTAATTTTTTTATATATATGCAGGCAGAAATAATTCAATTAACAAAATCTTAGGAATTTTTACATTTTCTATGAGTAATCAGGCATGAAATTAATTTACAAATCAAATTAAATTCTTAGAAAATAAAAAAATACTTTAAATTATAAAAAATCTAAAAAAATAAATTTTATAATTTTTTGATGTGTATGCATGTAGAAATAATTTAATTAATAGATGATATACTGATAATAACGTGAATTAAAAATCAATACCTAACCATGCTCTGATACCAAACTGATGCAGAACCGATTCACATGCAAGTAAATTTTATATGATTAATGATTGTAGTTGATTAGTCTTTTGAAGTAATAGCTTAAGAGGGATTCAGAAAAACTCATAGTAACTCCGCACGCAAAACAGTTTCACAGAAAAGTAAAGAAGAAAGACCGCCGAGACTAAGAAGCCCCAGTAGGGCTTGCTTTCCTTCAATACAGTTACTAGTAGATTAGAGGGGTGTACCTAGCATGAAGGGAAGATCACAGTGCTGAAGGGGTCGCTCTGTCTGGCGGATGTGCCCTAAATGATCAAGCCCCGAGCCCACGAATCTGCAGCCAAGTATCCGCTGACCTGGATGACGATCACCTTGAATCCTAGATTCGTGGCTACTAAGAGATATGCAAGGTCACCATACAAGGTAAAGAAATGAAGAAAAAGTGAAGAAGGAGGTAAGGGCGGCCGAGGGTCCTTGGCGTCCCCTGGATGGGGCAAGACGGCGGCTATGGCTCTTAGACGGCTGCTTGAAGGGGTGCAAGCAATGGCTAGGGTTTGGGGCATCCACTGGTGGATGACAAGAAGGTGGCTAAGGTTTAAGGTTAGGCGGCTTGGATGCAGGCATGCATAGGAGCAAGAACACAAGAATACTAAGGAAAATATGACTCAAAATAACTGATTGATTGATTGAAAAAGGTTCGATGCTTTTTTTCATACAAAAGGGTCTCTTTTATAGGATAAGAGACTTGGGGTGCAAGTAAATACAAATATGGAAATAAAAAGAGGCATCCCTTTTTATGAAAGAAAATTCAAAATAATTTCAAAATTGGCGCCCACTTTCTTCCTAAAATCTGGATTAAGTGGCGCCCTTTGAATTTGAATAAATGGAAGAAAATTTAAAATTCAGTAATTTGGGGTGGCCATATTGGGCATCCTTCACTTGCTTTTTTGGGCTGAATTCAGGGTTAAAATTTTTAAAAGAACTGGGCGACAATATGGGCATCCTTCACTGCTGCAATTCAGAGCTAAAAATTCAAATTTGGGCGGCATGCATTTGGGCGTTCCTTCACTGCTTCTATGTGTAGGCCTTATCTTCTTCTCCCATAATGGTGTCTCTTCTTGTAAGCTAAATAAACTCACTACAGGACTCACATTAAAATAAATTGAACTGGACAAGATTCAAATTAAAATAAACTGAACTGGACAGGACTCAAATTAAAATAAACTAAACCTAATTTCCCAACTCAAGACTTGAATCAAAACTAATCAGATATCCATAGAGGGTTAAGAATCCTTTGCCTGATCCTGGTGCCCGTACCACTTAAGGCTGATCCTTGATGTAAATCTACAGTAATTAAAAACTTATTAGTTTCTTCTATTATTATTTTAACAATAGTTATTGCTCTATAATACATATCTTTTATCAATTTTATGCACCTTTTGATAATTTATTTTTTTCTAAAATCCACGATATTATTTCTCTAGGTACTCTATCATATGCTTTCTCTAAATCAATAAAGATCATATGAATATCTTTTTTCTTTTTCCTATACTTCTTCATCAATCTTTTTAATAATATATATATATTAATAAAAATTATATATTATAACTCTATAATATATATAAAAAATTATATATTACAAATAAGATTAATAACTTTACTAACAATATGATAATATTTATTATTATAATGTATTATATAAATTACATATATGTTATATATAATAAAAAATAATAATATAATATTAATTATTTACTAATGCAACATCATTGATATTATATTATTAATATTAATATATAGCAGTTAATATTATATTATTAATAAATAATAATATAATTACAAATATAATATTAACAATATATTATATAATAAAGAAACTAATATTATATCATTATAATATATGAATATTAATAATTATATATTAATAATATTTATTTTTGTTTTTCTAAAAAGTTATTGTAAGTCCTAAAAAAGTTATTTAAAAAAAAAGTAAATATAGTGTAACAAATCATATTTTTTCATGATAAATTTTATGTTTCTATTTTTAAAAATAAAAAAATAGAAAATAAAAGTGATACAAATAGATCCTTTGTTTTTTTTTTATTTTCTTCATTCTTTTGATAGAAAATAGTAAAAATATCTTTAAACTGTTTTCTATTTTATCTCATATTAGAGTTGCATGTTTTAGAAAAATATTTTTATTTTTATTTATCAAAGATGTTTTCATAGGTTTTTGTTTTTTATAAAAATAAAAATGAAAAAGGGACTATTCTTAAAAAAATTAATGTTAATCGGAATGCTAAATAGAAATAATAAAATTTTTGCGCCTATTTGGGTCATCATGGGAAAGTTGCGTAAGTCCCCAAAAAGCTTAGGGCTTTCTCTTCTTTCTCCTTTGTTAGATAATATTTGATGAAAAAATAAATTGCAAAGAAAAGAAAACTTATTCTATTTATAATGAAATCCTAATAGGCTCTTCCGTCATGGGTCACTATTAGGCTTTAGGCTTATACAAATCATCAACCACATCAATCAATAAAGGTGCACTTGAGCTTAAATCAAATGAATTATATTTTAATCAATAGTAAGCTTATACGGCCTCTACAATTGATTAAATTTATTCAGTTAATTTTATAAAATTTTAATTAAAATAATTAATAATAGCCCACATATGAAAAATTTTCAACATTCATGGCATTGATCTGATAAACGGATCATATATGCATACATATATATATATGCATACATACTTATGTTTCAGAATTCACATGAATGCAATGGTAGAAACCAACTCCAACGGAGCAGTGGATGGCCTCTACAGTAGTATTTGCAGGCAAGAATTCAGGCAGCAACATGCTGGTTCTCATTCTTTTGTCTGAAGTTGGTCAAGGATTCTGGAAATGATCTGCGGATTTATCCTATCTTCCTGGAGCAAAGGAGGCCATAGGCTATAGCACAACAGTTTTACCAGCATCACCTCATTGGATAAGTAGTAGAAATAAAGTCGTCTTTTCATAGGAAATAGAAAATAAGGTGCGAAGGAGGATATCTCCTTTTATTTTTAAAAGTTATAACTACGAAGGATAGCTGAAAATAAAGTTAAACAGAGGGGATAACCCATGGTTACCCCTGAACTTGTTCTTAGGGATTGAGGGAATTGCTGATTATTTCCTCAGCTATCCCTTAAGAGCAAAACTGTTATTAAAAAAAGCTGATTATTTCCTCAACTATCCTATGGATAAACTCTATCCTGTATACTTATCCAGGGATAGCATTTTTTGTATCAAATATTACCTAAAAGCTATAAACAAAAAGTAAAATAGGATACAATTTTCAGAGCTACAACGCTCAAGGTTGTCGGCACAACCTGCAGTGATACTTTCACCTCTCTCCCTATTAACAAAACCACCGACCAAGGTCCTTAGGATGCAGGAAATGAATAAATGGATAATAAATTAAGAAGAGACTTCCTTGCTACGAAATAAAAGATGCAGTTCTTCTTGCAAAGGGCACAGGGGGGAGGAAAAACAAGCAGTGCTTTCAAAACTACATATTTATCACATATTCCACCAAATCAAGTGGCCGAGTAATGCATATTAGAAGTTATCAAATCACCTGCATAAGGATCAAAACATATATTGATCATGGTCTTCACAGAGTGTTTGAGGAATGAAACCATAATTACGAGGATGCACCACTGATGAATCCAAGACCCTAGCAACCTGGCGCCCTTGTCCAAATTTGTAAGATCATGATTTCTTACCAATCTAGCAGGAAGTTTGTATTTTGCTTTACTTCCATTTATTAGGCATTCATACTCTCAGTAATGCTTCAAACCCAACTACTACCTAATTAATCTACTAACAGATCAAAACTATGGCCCTAAAAATTTGAGTGCAAATTACTTGGTAGCATATAAAGTTAAGTTATAAGCTCTTAAACCTTTTTTTTTTAGAGTATTATAATCTTTTTTCTTATCAAAGAGCAATGTGGGACTATTTTTGAAATAACATAAGTCCTCATCGCACACCACAAGCTAGAATTTATTTGAAGTCAGGTTGTTGGTGTTGCAAGGATATCTTCATAATATAGTGGGACTCTATCACCATCCCATGGGTGGCTCTTCATAAGCCAGCTAGAATCTATCCAAAGTTAGGTTGATGCTGTAAGGTGGTTTCATATTATGTGGAACTCTACTATCATTTCATAGGTAGTCTTTTTCTTATGCTCATCAACTTTTGCATTACCAGAGTAACTATTTTCTCGTGCCCATTAACACTAATTTTAGCGTGTCCAAGTCAGACCTGATACCATTCATTCCTTTTTAATGCCTCGAATCTGTATTCTAATTAATTTGATAATGGTTTGAAACTACGTAGCTCTAAAAACTAGAGTGCAAATTAATTGGTAGCAGATGAATTTAAGTTATAAGCTTTTAATTTTTTTATTTGATATAAATTTATTTTTGAGGTATCATACTCTCTCAAAATACTGATTCAAAAGGTGATGGAATCAGCTCAGGTTTGTCATGTCAGCCTATGCGCTTAGAATTAATCAAGGGATCAAACTTCAATGAACTCTAGCCATTAGTGATCTAGAGTATGGAACATTCTTAGCTGGGAGTGCTGGTGGTTTTACTCAAATTTTCAGGGCATGAAATTAAAATGTCCAGGGTCACAACGTTGCAGATTTTTAGGACTCCACGTACCCGGATTGTAGAAAGCTTAACAGGAGGAGCTCCAGGTCCTGCATGCAAAACATGTGGCTATATTCAGATGCTGTTGACTGATCAAATGCCACTAAAATGGAATCAAATGGCAGGAATCGAGATTGCATTGGGGTGAAACATCAAGGGAGATTTCGAGTGGACACATGATTCTAATCAGAGAATTATAATATTTATAATTGATAGTATAATTGCCTATCAATTATAGCTGCTCCATCCACGGAATTAGATTTTCAAGTACCAATAAAACAATAAACGAATAAATACACCATGAGATATTTCTACATACTTTTCAAACCCTACCCTCGGAGAAACCTTGTAGCTTGCATCACAACTCTTGGCTCACTAAAGTAATGGAATGGGTAAATCTATTACTACTACATTACAAGATATATAATGAGTGGTAGTTCTCTTTCTTAACAAATGGCACGTAAAATAAAAGAAGACGGTTTGAAGACTCGATGCTATAATTAAATCTATTATTGCACTAAAAAGAAGAGAAAGATTCACATATTCAATTCACATAACTAATATTGTAGATATTCTTTGGATTGTGATGTGGCTGATCAAGCCGCGTTAGAGTTGACGGAAGAAGCATTTGGCAGAACCCCCGCCTCGGCCTTCGAGGCCTCCTCGGTCTCGAACTACGGGTTCCCTCCACCTCGGACCTCAGGTCCCCTCGGCCTCGAGCCCCAAGCTCCCTCGGCCTCGGACTCTAGGTCCCCACTACCTTGAGCCGTCCGATACTACCACATGGCCCACTAATCACTGCAGCTGCCATGTGGCCCACTAACCACTTGCAGCTGCCACGTGACCTACTAACCGTCTGTGCTTGCACATGGCCATTACCTATAATGGCGTACACCTTACTGTTGGGGAGCGCGGAATACCCCCAAGATCACGGCTATAGCGTATATGAGTAATACAAAAAATTTTATCGTTCTAATCTATGAGTATAAGATCATACCTTCAGATTTGAACTTTGGAACACTTTGATTCGATTGCTCGACCTCAACCTTTTAGCCTTCCGTCGTATTCCCGAAAATATCTTCCTTCTCTCACAAGATGGTGGGATCTCTCGGCCGACCTAGGGTTTCTTGTTTTCTTTTTCCTCAAAAACGTTAACCCTAGCAACCAACTGACAGGGTATTTATAGGGCTACAACAGGGACCAATAGGCAATATGAAAAGGACTTTCCATGTAATTAAATCTCTCAATCCTACCCCGGGTTAGGATTCAATTACGTAAATTACAATTCATTCCACTAAAGAATTATAATTGTACTCCTAATCATATTCGAATTTATATTTTTGAGCCTTTAATATTAAATACTTATTATCTCCCCACGTTAAGATTACAGATATCCACCAATTAAATTTAATTACTGACAATATAATTTAATTGGCTTTTATTATCCTTGAGACTTATCCACTTAACTTATTTGATGTATCGGATTCAAAATCCACTTGCAAGATTTGATACAATCAAAACTTATAAGCTTTCTCAAGGGGATATCATCAATCCAAATTAAAAGGACGTGGATTCCTTCAACTATTAATATTCACCATATATATAATGTTATTGCCCAACCCACTGAGTTTATTGACTCATAGAATCTCACTCTATGTGTAATCAAAGCAATAATCACTATATACACGTGTCTAGAAATAGAATTCGGATTAAGAGCATAAGTAATCATAATATTCATGAGTTTTAAATTATTTTATAAAGTCAGTATAAAATAATTAACTCAACTGGGTCCTGTTCAATACACACAAAGTGTACTAGTACAAATAGTTAGAATAAACCATTCCCCGTAGTCAAGACAGACCTACTAAAAATTTGTGCTATAGTTCTACTGATGGTGTGTCCAATTCCATCTAAAACTGTGAACAATAAACTTGTATTCCAAAAGAACCGATGATCTAGTCTTCTGTGTGTAAGCCGTACTCTACACACTAGATCAAATACTCTTTGTAAATACTAGACACATGCACATATATAGTAAATGGCACACATTGCTCAAAATGAATTCTCATTAAAATGTAAAGACATAACATAAAGCATATATTTTAGTCTATATCTCTATCACTTACATGACTAGGCCCATCTGCCATCTGTGGCGCTACGCCTGGCAGGTGGATGGTGGGGCAAGATACCTATGATCTGCTCAGTATCGGTTGCAATCCGTCTTTATCAGCCTGGCCACCTGTCCACTATCGGACAATAACATCTCAAAATCGCCACCTTTCAAGAGCAAAAAAGGGGATCTTCTATAAGAACCTACACTCACAACGAGGGAGGGATCTGAACTCAAGCTCTCTAGCTATTTTCCGTTAGCTTTTCTTTACTATTCTCGAGTTGCTTACTTGAGTATCGGAGGGTCCTCACCGGTGAAATCAGTTTTCAGGAACTTTCTTGCAGGAATTCCATCGAGAAAGAGGATCTCCGTTTTCGACATTGAAGAAACATGACTTGGCGTGAACATATTGTAATAGAATAACTTATATCCCACATCTGGAAGGAACAAAGTTTTCTTAAGCCTTATGGAAAGGCACATGCTTTGTTTGTTAAATTATCTTTTGGAGAAAAAAATATAATATATATATAAAGTAGACTTCGGCTATTTGGCTTCATATATATATATATATATATATATATATATATCTAGTGCTGATTTTTTTTAAAGTGTTAAATCATTTGATTTTTTTTATATAAATTTTATTTCAAAAGTGTGACCATTAAGAATTAACCATGAACAACAATTCAAATTTAATTCCAACAGTCACATAATTCTAAAAGGATGGATTGATTCTAAAAGTCGCATAATTCAAACAATGTTATGTTACAAGTCAAAATAACATACTTTTCAAAAAAACTAATCATCCTTCTTTCCTCTTCTTCTTCCCTACTTTTTCAAAGAGGGTTGTTCTCCGAAGAAATTTTTAGAATTTGCTGGCTGTAAATTTGGCAAGATCTTATTGTATTTGAGGGGTGATTTGCCATAGAAAATGTCAAACACACCTCAAGGCCATAGGAAAATTCACTCCTATATATTGCTTCAACAAGTAATCCTAAACGTTTGTGCTAAATTCAATTAAATCAAAAAAAGTTCCTCCAATCAAAAAACTTTTGCACTACTCTTTTTATCAAACCTAGAAAATCATATATACTTTCGAATTAAAAATGCTCAGGGGCTCAAGTAAATTTTTTAAAAAATAAATAGCTCTTCGTGAAATTCTAGTCCTTTAGAAAATAAGGGACTATTTGGATTGGAGAGAATGGAGGAAAGGGAATGAAAATGAAGGAAAAATGCTATAAATTACTTTGTTTCGAAAGAAAATGAAAAGAGGAGGGGAAGATAATGAGAGTAACTAGTTTTCCTTATTTTTCCCCCTAATGAGGATAAATTTATTAACTTCAAAATCGAAGGTAACGTGGAAAGAGGGAAAATGTTTAAGTTATTTTTTAAAAAGACAAAAATATACTTTCATTTCTTATTCTTCATTCTTCCATTCCTACGTACCGTTCATTCCCTACTCTTCGTTCTTCCATTCTTACTATCGCGAGTGCTAGGGTTCTCAAAACTCATCGAGGCAATACCATGAGAGCTTAAGGTCGGTCTCAACCAAGTATCTTCCCTTCCAGTCATCGTTGAAATCCATTGAAACCCATCGTGATAACATAATTTTTCATTGAAATTCATTGAGAGCACTAAAAGTTTCTTACAACATTAAATGCTTGTAAATTAAGATGAGTTCATTTCTTGCTATGAATTTTTGGAGGGATATAATTGTCATATAACTCTTTTTCTTTTTTCTTTTTTCCTTCTATCCAAATAAGATAATTGATATTATTTTTTTTTCTTTTATCTTTTTCTAACAAGATAAAAAGAACAATCCTTTCCTTCTCTTTCTTACCTTTTTTTTTCCTTTTTTTTTTTTAACTCTTTCCTTCCTTTTAATCAAAACAAAGCCTAAAAGGATAACATTGTGGCAAGAGATTTTTTATCTTTAAAATAACAACAACTAAAAAAGAAGAAAAATGAGTGAAAGCTCATAAATATTGGATCTCCTAGAATCTAAAAGGCAACATCATATCGTACAAAATGCAGAAAGGGAAGAGAGAAAGATCATTAGACGAGGGAGAGGAGGAAAAGACGAGTACTTTGTGATAAGGATATACAATCAAGTTGAGAAAGTCAAGGGAGGAAATCAAGGGATTTTCACATAAGGATATATAATCAAGTTGAGAAAGTCAAGGAAGAAAATCAAGGGATTTTCATTTACTCAGAATTATTTGGCAGTTACTTTGATAAGGATATACAATTAAGTTGAGAAAGTCAAGCAAGAAAATCAAGGGATTTTAATTACTCAGTTTAATTTGTTTCCTTTTTTCTTAGTAGTCAGTTTCTTTCTTTTGTGCTCATATAATCTGTATATATACTGCCCATATCAAGAAGAACGGCAAGATATATTTTCTTCATCCTATTATCTCCTTCATGTTATCAGAGCAGCGCAGCGGAAGCATGATGGGCCTATAATCCATAGGTCCCAAATTTGCTCTTTGATCTCCAGCAAGCCTCTCATCCCTCTAATTCCAATGGCTAATGAGAATATCCAAGTCATCATCCCCAATGCCCAAGAATCTACAAAACCTAATCATGATTACTTTCCACTCCATTAAACTCACACCAAACTATCTTTCTTGGAAGACCCAAGTGGAAGCCATTCTCATAGGCTACAATTTACTTGATGGGTCCCACCCTGCTCCTGTTATTTCTATTAACCCTGCATACTAGACATGGCTAGTACTCAAGGTCATGTAGTCTCCCGCTGTCCTCTCTTCTGACAACAATTTCCGCATGCACAATCACCTCCTCGTCCTAGCACATCATCACAATATCGACCACTGTCTTTGAGGCAACTCAAGCGAATGTTGCAACCACCATTCCCTCCAACACTATATGGCTACTTGACAGTGGTGCCTCACATCATGTCACAACTGGCCTCAGCAATCTTGACCTCACAGTCCTTATGATGGCACAGATAAATTATGATCGGCGATGGCTCTGGACTCCCCATATCCCACACTGGTTCCACTTCTCTTACCACTCCCTCTCACTCCTTTACCCTATCTAATGTTTTATGTGTTTCCATCATGAAACGTAATCTTATTTCTATTTCTCAATTTTGCAAGTCCAACAATACTTCCATTGAGTTCTTACCCTCTTCTTTCCATGTGAAGGATCTTCGCACGGGGAAATCCTTTTGCAGGGTCGGACTAAGGATGGTGTGTATGAATGGCCGCTCTCCACCACTCAGTCACCTTTAATCGCCTTTTCCAGTGTCAAGACCACTTTGTCCGAGTGGCATCATAGGCTAGGTCACCCTTCTTTGTCAATCTTCAAAAATATTATATCTTCGTTTAATTTAGATGTCTCTCATCCTTCAATTTCAATTTTAATTGTAATTCATGTCAATGCAATAAAAGTCATAAATTACCATTCTCTCCTTCTACTGATCTCTCCACTTCTTCACCACTTGAAGTTATATTTACTGATATATGGACATCACCAGTCTACTCTGTTGATAACTTCAAATACTATAATCTCTTTGTTGACCATTTTACCAAATATATCTGGCTTTATCCCCTCAAATGCAAATCCGACATGCATGATGTCTTTGTGCGCTTCATGGCTCTCGTCGAAAAATTCTTTAATCGTTCAATCATAATTCTCTATTCTGACAATGGGAGGGAATATTAAGCTCTCTCTTCATTCTTAACTATCAATGGGGTCTCTCATCTTACTTCTCCACCTCACACTCCTGAACATAATGGGTACTCTGAACGTCGTCATCGTCACATTATCGAAACGGATCTTTCTCTCCTTACCCATGCATCTATGCCTCTATCATATTGGCCTTTTGCCTTTTCTACTACTGTCTACCTCATCAATCGCCTTCCTACACTAACTTTAAACAACCTTTCACCATATCTTAAACTCTTTGGCACATCTCCCAACTACTCCAAACTTTGAAGTTTTGGATGTCTCTGCTATCTTTGGCTTCCCATACACTTTTCACAAACTTGAGTCTCGCTCATCCTTGCATCTTTGTCGGGTATTCCCCTACTCAAAGTGCTTATCTCTGTCTTGACACATCCACTGCTTGTCTATACACTTCTCGACATATCCGCTTTGTTGAGTCCATTTTTCCTTTTGCCACTTCTCAAACTTCTCTTCCTTGTGCCACTCCATCCTTCGTTTCTGAGTGGTGCTCTAGGACTTTACCAGTCATGGCTACACCATCCTTAAATGCCAGCTCTGCTCCCCCATAGAATCTACCTACACCAGTGCCCGCCAATCATTCTAGGAAATCGAGCGCGACCTTGCTAGTGACCTACCATCATCGCCTCCTCACAATGAACCTAATCAACCTTCCGACCCCTCAGCCTCGCCTTGCGTTATAGTCACTTGCTCTAAACACAACATTCATAAACCAATTCAAAAGCTTAACCTTACTGCCCAACTCCAACCATCTACCCTTGAACCTACCACTGTTACCCAAGCCCTCAAGGATCCTAAGTGACGCCAAGCTATGTCTGAAGAGTTTGATGCTTTAATTTGTAATGGGACATGGGAACTAGTGCCATTTCATCCCACACAAAATTTGGTTGGTTGTAAGTGGATATTTCGCACCAAATATCTACCTAATGGCTCCATTGATAGGTACAAAGCTCGATTGATTGCTAAAGGCTTCCACCAACACCCTGGAGTTGACTACTCTGAAACCTTCAGTCCAGTCATCAAACATACCACACTTCATCTAGCTCTTAGCCTTGCGGTTAGTCAAAGTTGGTCACTCAGATAACTTGATATCAACAATGCCTTCCTTCAGGGAACTCTCACTGAGGATGTGTTTATGTCTCAACCTCCAGGCTTCATTGATCGTGATCTTCCTCATCACGTCTGCAAGCTACGCAAGGCTATTTATGGTCTCAAGCAAGCTCCCCGTGCTTGGTACCATGAGTTGTGCCAATTTCTTCTCCAATATGGCTTCACCAATTCAGTTGCTGACACCTCCTTATTCATCTTCAACAATCATTGCACCATTTTTTATCTTCTAGTCTATGTCGACGATATCATCATCACTGGGCATAATGTCGAAGCTACATAGGCCTTCATTCAGCAACTCTCTCAATGCTTCTCTCTCATGTATCTTGGCCCCTAACATACTTTCCTTGGAGTGGAAGTCACCTCCCACAACAATGGTCTTTTCCTCAGTCAACGCAAATACATTGCTGATCTCCTTAATAGAACTCACATGACTGAAGCCAAGCCTGCTCCTACACCACTAGCAACCAGCCCGACTCTCACTTTACAATCTGGGACCCCACTATCTGATCCGACTGCATATCAAACAATTGTTGGGAGTCTCCAATATCTCTCACTCACTCGGCCTGATGTTGCCTATACGGTGAACAACTCTCTCAGTTTATGCATCAACCAACAGTGACCACTGGAATGCGGTCAAGCGTCTACTGCGGTATCTCTGTGGCACCTTAGAGCACGACATCACACTCCGTCGGACCTCCCCACTAGCACTTCATGCCTTTTCAGACGCGATTGGGCAGGTAACAAAGACGATTTCACCTCCACTAGTGCTTACATAGTCTATCTGGGTCACAATCCTATTTCTTGGAGCTCCAAGAAATAGCGTACTGTGGCTCGCTCTTCCACTGAGGCTGAGTACGGATCGGTGGTCTCCATAGCTGCTGAAATTCGATGGATTTGCTCTCTCCTTACAGAACTGGGTGTCACTCTCCCCCAACAACCAGTTATTTATTGTGATAATGTTGGTACTACAAATCTTTGTTCCGATCCGGTCTTCCACTCGTGCATGAAACATGTCGCTCTCGACTATCACTTTATCTGAGAACAAGTTTAAAATGGTTTGCTTCGAGTGTCACACATCTCTCTAGCTAATCAACTTGCCGACGCTCTTACCAAACCTCTTGCTCATTCTCAGTTTGACTCTCTCAAGGTCAAGATTGGACTTGCTCCACGGCCGTCCATCTTGCGGGGCATGATAAGGATATACAATCAAGTTGAGAAAGTCAAGAAGAAAATCAAGGGATTTTCACATCAGTTACTTGATAAGTATATAAAATCAAGGATTTTCATTTGAATTATTTGGAGTTACTTTGATAAGGATATACAATCAAGTTGAGAAAGTCAAGGAAGAAAATCAAGGATTTTAATTTACTCAGTTTAATTTGTTTCTTTTTTCTTAATAGTTTCTTTTTTTTGTGCTCATGTAATCTATATATACTGCCCATATTAATAAGAATGATGAGATATATATTTCTTTATCCTATTATTTTCTTTACTTTGTTCCCGATTTGTTTGGTGGAATCAGCCTCCTGTTCTCTCCTTCGTAACCCTCCTCACCAAAGGACCGGGCGGGGCCGTTGGAGACGTTGTCTCTTCTTCCCCTCAGAATACCCCACTCGCTTTCCATCACCAGCCAGTGAGAATATGTTGAATAATTCTAATGTAAATATTTGAATAATTTTACTTCAAATGGTGTTCATTCCCCCATCGGAATTGAATAAGTGTAAAAACAAGTGTCTTTTTTGTATTTTTCTGAAATGCCTAATGTACTCTATAGTATTAAGGATCTGTTTAGACCCTCGAAAAGTTTCTTGGCTCAAAAATTTATGTCTTCACTTGGTATATAGGATAAAAAAAATAATGAAAAGAAGAACATAATGAATATAAAAATAAAATAATAAAAAAATAAAATATTTTATTTTAAATTTCTTATTCTTTTCTTAAGTCAGTGTTAAATGTACCCTTCTTCTACTCCAGAAATAATTGATTTTTAGCATTGCTCTACGGAGGTAAGCTCAGGGCATACCTTTCTAATCATTGAACTTTTGGAGGAAAGGAGCATAGGTTCCCACTTTTGTTCATGAAGTGGCAAGAGGAATGGCATGGATGCCGTTCCATGTGATTCCAGTGTGCAGGTACTACTAAGAATTTTCAGCGTGCAAGTAATTGACCACATGCATGTATATATGGTTGTATATGATCAAGGATAAAATTGTTCTTTTGCACACTGTATGCACAACTACGTGCATACAACCACTTATGACCAAAAACAAAATTATCCTTTTGTGTATCACACGCATGCTCAATTAATCACCGCACACGATGCACAAGGAGTTTTTCGATGAATATATTGCTGCCAGTTGGACCGCCCTTCGCCAACACAGCTTTCACCTTTTTAGAGATCATTAACAGCCCATCAAAAATTCATATCCAACAACATCTCTCTTTTTTTTTTACTTTAAAGAATAACAAATAATTCAATTTAAGTGATCTATATAAGTTTAAAAAGACGCACCATGCCCTCCATTTAGGGGAGTAACTGAATTGAAACAGCTCGCGAGTAGCTTGAAATTGTTCAAAAAATATTCAAAACTGACTCACTACTTATTGAGTCGAGCTCGAGCTTGAGCTCGAGATATTATCGAGTTGAGTTCGAGTATTAAAATACTCAACTCGAAAAGCTCGAGAGCTTAATTAAACTTACATAATTTTACTATTTTACCCTTATAATTATGCATATGTACAATATTATCCTAACTATATAAACTAAAAACCTTATATTTTAGTTGAAAATATATTTTATTTTAATTTAAAAATTATTTTTAAATTTTACACAAAAATTTGAGCTGAGTCGAGTTGAGCTCGAGTATATTGAGTATTTCATCGAGCTTGAGTTCGAGTTCTAAATAAGAAACTCGATCGAGCTCGAGTTGAGTTTCGAGCTTCAAATTTTAGAGTCGAGCTCGAGCTTGAGTTTGGCATTGTGTCCATTCGACTCGGCTTAATTACACTCCTACCTCCACCAACTTAGCTCAACTTATCTAAGCCTTTTTTTCAAATACATGGGGTCAGCTACATGAATTTGCTTCCTCCACTTTGCTCTATTTAGGATGAAGTCTATACTCAAATTACAAATAGTTATATCTTTTTAATTTATTTCTGTCCATATTAGTTTAAGTCTATTTTTACCTTTATCTTTACTATGGATTGATCAAAGGTCACTCTTTCTAACGGAAGCATTTAAAGGTCTTCATTGTATATATGTTCAAACTACCATAATTGATTTTCTTTTATTTTATCTTTAATGGGGCTACTACTATCATTTCTCTTATATGTTTATTTTTAATTCTATCTTTAAAGTTTTACCACATATCCGTCTTAACATCCATATTCTATTACACTTAATTTATTCAAATATTGTTTCAGTATTGTCCAACACTTCATTTCATATAGCATAGCTGGCCTAATAGCGATTTTATAAAATTTTTTGGCTAAACTACGGTATTAACCCTTGAACTTAGGAGGTTTGTCACTTAGTCCCTAAACTTTAAAAAGTTACAAAATTGATCCCGAGCTTTCCTTTTTGTTTCATTTTGATCCATACCATTAAAAAGGGAAGATGCCATTAATTTTTGTCCCACGTGGCAGCACTTATGGCATTCAAATGGCAAAACTAATTTAAAATTGATGACTAACCTGTTAACCCAATATCTAATAATTAATAAAAAATAAAAAAACCTCTTACACCAGCCCTCCTTGCCCCCCTCCTCCTTCGCACTGTAGCCTCTTCCATCCCCCCCTCCGATAAATCATATAATTATTATTCAATTTAAGAATTTTAAAGAGTTAATGGTGATAAGATCCTTTAAAATACATAATTTAATAATTAAATTAAAGATTCTCATAAATTAAGCATTTTATAATAAATACATTAGTATTATCATTATTAATATTATTATAATAACTATTATAATTATATACTTCTATTTATAATACTTACAATCTTCATAATATTTATAATCTTATATTTAAGTATTTCTAAACTAAATATTTTTAAATAAAATATATAGTTTCAAAGAAAAAATGCGGCGGCTAGGATTTAAGACAAAGAAGAAAGAACAGATGAACAAATAAGGAATATGGGGGAATCAAAATTAAGATCACATGTAGATCATACCAAGATACAATCACAGTCAAATCAGGAGTAGATCAAGTTTGAAAATGTAGTAGTATAATCTATTTAAAGGCCCTTAGAATTACAGATCAAATCATCTCAAAAATAAGGTACAATAGAGGGCATCAATTCTGCTGCTACACCATCTTTTAGCCTACACCAGCTTCATATCAAGATCCAAAAAGAAAGAAGTTAGAGAAGCTCAGCGCTGCTCCAAAGAGTTTAAAGGAAGGAGGGCGTTCATCGACCATCTTTCCGACAAGGCCATGCCAATCTACTTCCAGTCTTTGTTACAGTTTTCTTTTAGTTTAAATTTTTATTTTAATATATTTGCTTTAAATTGTTGTAGTTAGAACTTTTTCTAATTCAAAATTTAATTTCTTGCACTTTAAATTTCTGCCAATTTATTTTCTATTCTTTTAATTTTTTATTTTTATTGTAAGTAGTTGTTAGGGTTCAACTAGTGGATCCTAGTTTCAAATTTAATTTTTTCTACAAATTTTAATTCCTCTTTTCTCAACTTCAAATTTTTTTTCTTATATTTTTAAAAAAATAAAGATTTTAAAATTCAAAAGCACTATCTTTTTTGTAGATTCGTTCTGACTCATTGCTAACTTTTTAGTTAATTGAATCGATTAATATAATTTTGGTATGATGGATAACCTAAACAACCACCCCCTGCCAGCATGCCTCCTCCCTCCTCCCTTGCACCCCTTGTGCGATCTCCATTGTCCTTGTCCCTTGCAACAGGCCTCTCTAGGATGATTGGGATCGGGTTGGACTGCGATAGGGCCGAAGCCAGGGCTGTGACACTGCCATCGCTAATGGCCTTGCTCATCGTCGCCATGATCCTGAGGTCGACGGCCTCGTCGCTCTTAGCTAGCGGGTGGTGGTCGGCTTGGAGCCGAAGAGGGAGAGCTTTAGAGAGCACTTCCACTTGAAAGAATCGGTCATGGCTATGCCCTTTCTAGGATTTCCCTAGTTGGTTGCTCTTTTTTATATCATTTGTTTCACGGTGAGCATCAACGGATTTTATAAGCTCGCGATTTTGGAGAAGAAGAATGGGTCACTTTTAGGGGGAAAAGATAGCCAAAAGATCACAAACTCAAGGACAGAATCCCTTGATTTCAGTGGAAACTTTTCAGAAAAATATAAATGTTGCTATAAAATTTCGTTCTCCAACTTAGGTGCGGCCTATGCCTGGATCCGAATGGTGATCTTTCATTCGGGTGAACTTGCAAGACAGTCTTTACTCAGAAAGTGTTAGAGGTGGCCCCTGCGGAAGACCCTTCGATGCTCAAGTCAGTGGCAATTCTTAGCAATCAGATATGAGGAGAAGGCTCTTGCAAAAGAATCTCTCAAGAATGGCCTCTCGAGAGCTAAGGACTCTGCTTGAGCTTTTTAAGTTCAGAGTGAGCATTACCTGAAGAGGTCTTAGGATCAAGTATTTATAAATTGTTGAAATGGTCGTGGGTTAATATCTAACTTCTCAAACATGTCTTGGGAAGTTAAAAGCCGGTATGATTTGAATCTGTTTAGTTACGGGTCGGTGGGATTCGAATCTTGTTAGTTAGAGGATCGACGTCCAAAGAAGCTGATTGGTGCTTTGAGATTTGGTTATTTATGGGTATTAAGCTATATTTAACTTTATTTCCTTCTTAGGGATGCTGGGAACTGATGTGATCGGAATCCTGCTAAATAATTAGGGATTTAAACTTTCGTTGATTTCGATTAGAGGGTCATGTTTAGCTCCTTGCTCCTATTTTGACAGGATCGCTTTAAAATCCAAGTGATTGGAGCTGTTTATCATGCGGAGGCCTTAGCATAGTGCTAGACAACAAGGGCATTTGAGCCAAAAGAGAAAGTACCTCATTTTTGTCGAGGCATAAAGATGGCTTAGTCCTGCCGAGGTATAAAGATAGCTTGATCCTGCCGAGGTATAAAGATAGCTTGGTCTTTCATACCTCAGTCCTGCCGAGGCATAAAGATAGCTCGGTCCTGCCGAGGTATAAAGATAGCCCAATCCTATCGAGGCATAAAGATGGCTCGGTCCTGTCGAAAATTATAGTCAGGTTTGACAGAGGCATGTCAGCTTGTCTTTTTTCGAACATGACAGCTGGCGAGTCATAAATCAAAAATAATTCTAACCTTTTCGCCATATGCACGGATATTAATGCAATAACAATTTTACCCCGCATCACATGCTCCTTGCTCCCTAGTATAAAGCGTAGGTTCGGACATAGGGAGTAGAGTTCCAGACGGCTCCATTCGATTGAGGGAATTTAAATTGGCGGAGGCATGTCATAATGTCCTCATAAATGTCAGGCCACCGTTTCATCATTTCTTTTAGCCGTACGAGGAGAAACCCTTCGTTCTTTGTTACCAATCATAGGCAGAATGATACGTGGCAGGCTCGGGGCTTGGCAACATTCGAGCCAAGGTCCTGCGATGCATGAGGATTCTTGCCAAAGATATCTTGCACCTCTGTCAAGGCGGTTTAAAAGGAGCTGAGCTGCACCATTCTCGGTTACGTTTTCTTCTTGCTTTCTTCTTCGGAGATCAAACAACTTCAACCAAAGAGTGGTATGGCCGATTCTTCTTTCGTTAACCTTGGAGATATGGAACATCCGACTGACATCGCCTCGATGATGACTCCGGCGGACCTGGAGAAGATTCGTCAAGACTACTGGTTTACAAGTGACATCTGAATTCGAGTTCCTGGTCCTGGGTAGAGGGTATCCGATCAGCTGGAGATGGGGATGTTTTTCTATGAGAAGAGTTTTCGAGCAAGTCTCCATTTTTCTCTTTATCCCCTAGTGAAAGGCATAATGGAGTACTATGGTATTTGCCCCACGATGGTCACGCTGAATAGTTGGCGTTACGTTATCGGGTTCATCTCCATGTACACACTTGTGGGAGCAACAACGATGGTTCCTCTGTTCCATGCCTGCTATAGTCTCACCTTCTCTAAAGACTCAGCCTGGCTTTACATCGGATCATGAAAGTCCTTCAAGAGGATCTCGAAAGTTTTGTCTTCCATCAAAGGATAGAAGTCTCAATTTTTTCTTGTTGAATGAGATGCCGCATATGACTTCCCTTGTCAATGGGCACCTTTTTCCCCTGGATCCAAACCAACGTCCAAAATTGTTGAAGTAGGAGAAAGAAGACTTTGCTATTCTTTACGACAGTAAGGCACTCTCAATCGACACTCTCTTATCCAAGAAAGTTCTTTACAACGCTGGGCTTAGCAGAATTGATTCTCGAGGTAGGCTCTATATCACTTCTTCCACGTTTTAATATGCCCGTCGGGGTATAGCTAACCACCTGAGAATTTATGTGTTGCAGTAGTCAGGTCTGAGCTTGGGGCTCAGATGAGAGAGATGCTTGAGATCGACTCTGGTGGCTCAAGCAAAAGAAAGGGTGCAAAGCGATCTCATGCCGTCTTGTCGACTCCTTCGAAAGGAAAGAGGACTAAACTTGAGCAAAAACTCTCTTCCTCATCCCCTTCCAAGCTTAGCCTGACCTTGCCAAGCCATTCGCGGGAGGTAGCAAGGCCTCGATCCTTGAGCCCTTCGAGGAAAGGCACTGCGGAGAAGCAAGATTTAGCCCCCATCGTGGTTTCGGAGTCTTGGAAGCAGACATCAGGGGATGGAGCTGAAGAAATGGTGACTCAGGAAGGGCCGGGTCCAGTCATCTGCCTGAACCGATGGATGATGATTTTCCAGTGACTGAATTCTGTTATCCAGTGGTCGCCGCTTCATATCACCCTAGAGAAGATGATATGCCAATCCTCGAGGATCAACAAAAGTTGAGGGAATTATTTTTTGAGGATCGTGCGGCTGCTCTTATGGTGAGCAAATCTCGTGTTGCCCCACCTATGGTGGAGTCTCATCCTCACCGAGGGGAGGGAGAAAGGAGAGATCCATCAAGCCAAAAGGGGTCTCCTTCGGTGAGGATCGATGAACCGGGAACTTCGAATATATTGGCAGATGATGAGGAAGAGAAAGGTCAGATTAGCCTTCTCATCCATCCTTACGGCCATGCCATCGAGGAACTGTGATCTCGGTTCGATGCTCTTTTTGCCCTTCTTTGTCCTGAAGAAGATGCTTCTGTTGCCAATAATGAAGAGGCCAAACATCAGAAGGTCAAATTTACGGTTGAAGGGTTTGAAATATCCTTAGACCTAGAAGGCTACGTATCAGTCAACGACCAATTCCTTCTTAGAGACACGAATACCTCTTGCCTTCAGATGAGCATTTCTCCTTTCCTTGTCCTCTCGGATATTCCATACGGTCTTTTAAGCTTTCTTACCTTGCATCGCTGTAGGCAACCCTCTTGCAACGGGTGCTTTACAGGTGCCTGATCTTTGCAACTAATAGCCATAGATGAACTCTGCGCAAGGTTGACGCACTTCGAAGCGAATTGAGTTCAGCTAGCCGACATTCAGAAGAACTATCAAAGATTCGGGCTGAGCTTGAAGAAATCCGGAGATTAGCCGAACAAGCCCAATTGGAGGCATCAAGACTCCGGACTGAGGTTACCAAACTTGAGAAGGCTCGGAGATCAGCCAATGAAGCTCAGTCGAAATTGTTGAAGTTTCGAGTTGAGGCCATAAAGGAGATTGATTTCTTAAATGATAGGCTTGTTGATGAGAAACATTGGTTCGAGGCTAGCCAGAAGCAAGTTGTCGACCTTACATCCAAGCTAAACCAGACAACTCGGCACCAAAGAAGATCAAGCAAATCTTGAGCATGCATGGAAGAAAATGAACAGGTATAGAAAGGAAAGAGAAAAGGCTCAGAAGAGGGCCAAGAAAGTGGAAGCCAAAGCTGCTCATCACGTTGACGAGGTACATATTTCTTCCATTTTTTTTGCATCGGCTTATTTCTTTCCTTCAATTGAGGTCAACTTGACCGTTTGTTTTGTTTGTTATTTTATTTTTTTAGCTGAAAAAGACCAAGGCCGATGCGATGAAGAAAATAAAAGTTCTAACAGATGATTGAACTTTGAGTCAAAGGAAATGTTCCAAGCTCCAGCGCCAAGTGATCGAAGCCGATAATCAGGCCACTTTGGTGGTCAAAAAATATAAAAGCTTAGACGAGTTCATTGAAGCGCAACTTCAGTTTTCAAAGGAGGCATACCGAATCAGAGCATGCAGTCGAGGGTATCCTAAGAGTATCCAAACATTGATCTCTCATTTTTAGAGACTAAGAAATATTGTTTTCCACCATCGATAGTTGAATCCTCGGCAGTGACTCCCTCATCTGCTAATGCTGGCGATGATGATGAAGATGTTCCTGATATCGACTTTGAGGTTATTTCAGAAAGAGATCCAATTGAGAATCCCTTAGATTTTACCCAAGGAGCCGAGGTTCCACAACCCACCATCGGAAAGGATGAAGCCTTGCAGTCGATCGCTAATGGGAGCACGGCTTTAGGGCCAACCCTCAAGGAGGCCGACATCCCACCAGCTGTTGGGGCAATAGATCAGCCAGGTCAACCCACTCCGAGTGTTGTCGAAATTGCTCCTGAGGATGAAGCCGGGCCTTAGGGATCCTATTTTTTCTATATTCTTCTCCTTTTTGTAATGGAAAGACTTATATGTCTTGTAATATCAATCCTTATAAATGAAATTCTATTTTTCTCAATGTTTCTTGTTGTTTGGAATGTTGCATACTTGGTGTGTTTTTCTAGCGCTCCTAGGACCTGCTAGGTTTGGACGTTCAAACTTGATTTTTTGCCAAGCTGAGTAGGTAGATCGGCTCTACCAGAGAAACCTGACTTCATTGAAGCAAATTTATAGTTTGATTTTTTTGAGGATAAAGAGTTGCTCAGCCCTGTCGAGGCTTAAAAAATTATACAGTCTTGACGAGGTAAAGAAACCGTTCGGCTTTGCCGAGATGAAGAAAATTATCCGGCCTTGCCGAGGCTGAAGGAATCACTCGGTTCTGCCAAGGTAAGAGAAACCACTTGGCCTTGCCGAGGCTCGCTAATAACTCAATTTTTCCAATCTTTCCTAATAATTTGTTTTTTCCGAAGCATTCACCTCGCAATTAATGCACTTCTTTTTCGATGTGGGCTTATCTTCTGCGCATGTCAAGCAATCGATTACTGTGAGGCCATGCATTTTTTTGTAGGAGATTCACTATACTTATTCGTATTCTGGGAGCCAGAAATGGCTCCTTGCATTTAAGTCTTCTGACCCAAGATTGAGGGGAGATTTTTTGCTTTTTCTCATTACACGAGGGGAACTCCTTGCGCACCAAGTCGGGTCTACTAAGATGGTGACACGTGGTTAATCTGCAGACTCAGGATGCACTTGTCTCATTGATCGAGGGGCAACCCCTTTGGATTCCACCTAGGTGAGATTGGATGAGTGACACATGTCTTTAACAGGGTTGAAGTATGGTGATCGTCGCACTTTGAGCATAATAACAATTGTTCCCAAGCTAATGGCTATAAAGAGGGGAGAGTATAAGGCATTGAGCATAATCAGAGAGCCTCCTTATTCTGAGTGTGGAAGAAGGTTTGCGAGGAATTTCCCATCTCAGAGTCAGGGGCCGCAAGGTCAAACTTTCCTTTCGAGGTTTGGCTTGGTTCTGATGGTTCGAATGAAGGAGTTATTGAAAAGCAAGCCACTCCCAAGAGGCCATGGAGCATGTCTTTCCCTCGGCGTTTGAGCATGAGGAATAAGAAGGAGAAAGAGAAGAGGAAGGGAGGAGCTGTGGAGGTCATACGTGAAGTGCAAGGGAGGATGTGTAGAGGTCATATGGAAAGCGCATAAGGGTGCTTCCTGACCTCGATCTGATGCATGACCGATTCTCATGCAAGTAAATTTTATATGATTAACGATTGCAGTTGATTAGTCTCCCAAAGTAATAGCTTAAGAGGGATTCAGGAAAACTCACAGTAACTCCGCACGCAAAATAGTTCCACAGAAAAGTAAAGAATAAAGACCGCCGAGGTTAAGAAGCCCCAGTAGGGCTTGCTCTCCTTCAATAAAGTTACTAGTAGATTAGAGAGGGTGTACCTGGCATGAGGAAAAGATCAAAGTGCTGAAGGAGTCGCTCTGCCTGGCGGATGTGACCTAGATGATCAAGTCTCGAGCCCACGGATCTATGGCCACGTATCCGCTGACTTGGATGATGATCATCTTGAATCCTGAATTCATGGCTACTGAGGGATCTGTAAGATCATATACAAGGGCTAATAAGAAAAAAGAAAATTAGAATAAAGGTAAAGAGATGAAGAAGAAGTGAAGAAAAAGATGGGGGCGACTGAGGGTCCTTTGGCATCCCCTAGATGGGGCAAGGTGGCAGCTAGGGCTCTTGGGCAGTTGCTTGGAGGGGTGTAAGGGGCGGCTAGGGTTTGGGGCATCCACTGGTGGATGGTAAGAAGGCAGTTAGGGTTTAAGGTTGGACAGCTTGGATGCAGGCATGTATAGGAGCAAGAACACAAGAACACCAAGGAAAATATGACTCAAAATAACTAATTGATTAAAAGGTTTGATGCTTTTTTTTCATACAAGAGGGTCTCTTTTATAGGATAAGAGACTTAAGGCCCAAGTAAATACAAATATAAAAATAAAAGAGGCGTCCCTTTTCATGAAAGAAAATTCAACATAATTCCAAAATTGGTGCCCACTTTCTTCCTAAAATTTGGATTAAGTGGCATCCTTTGAATTTGAATACATGGAAGAAAATTTAAAATTCAGTAATTGGGATGACCATATTGGGCGTCCTTCACTTGCTTCTTTGGATTGAATTCAGGGTTAAAATTTTTAAAAGAACTGGGCGACAATATGAGCATCCTTCACTACTGCAATTCAGGGCTAAAAATTCCAATCTAGGCGGCATGCATTTGGGCGTCCCTTCACTGTTTCTATGTGTAGGCCTTATCTTCTTCTTCCATACTGGTGTCTCCTCTTGTAAGCTAAATAAACTTACTACAGGACTCACATTAAAATAAATTGAACTGGACAGGATTCAAATTAAAATAAACTGAACTGGACATGACTCAAATTAAAATAAACTAAACCTAATTTTTCAACTCAAGACTTGAATCAAAACTAATCAGATATCCACAGAGGGTTAAGAATCCTCTGCCTGATCCTGATGCTCACACTAATTATCCTGGGATGGGAAGAACTCGACCCCATAGAGTATGGATCATTCTGGCTCTGGTATCTCTCTAGTAGGTCTGAGTCGAGGTGCTGCAAGTCCTCTCGAGTAATCCAGGAATCGTTAGATTCAGAGCGATCCTGCCATCGGACCAGGTAGCATTGATAACCGTGGTTCCGATCATAATGGCTTAATTGTCTAGGATACGCTCGATCCGCTCTCCTTGCTCAAGCAAAATTGGTGGTGAACACTCTTGGATAGGTTCACTCATGAAAGGAGGGTTAGGTCCAAAGTACTCATAGGAATCATTGTCGGTTCCCTATACTCTACTAGGTCTGTAATATTGAAGGTTGAGCTAATGCCTCAATCCAAGGGCAGATCTAGCACATAGGCATTGGGTCCTACCTTCTCTATCACTTTAAAGGGGCCAGCTCTGCGAGCGTGAAGTTTCTTAATGGTTCCTGGCAGGAACCGTTCAGGCCTAAGCCTAACCATGACAGAATCCCCTACACCGAACTCTTGGCTTTTCTTCGGGAGTTAGCCAATCTTTTATAAGTTTCATTACTTAGATTTATTTATGGCTAATGTTCTTATGTAAGTCTCTGATATGCTGTGCAAATGCTTGTGCTAACTCTAAGACTCGTGTGTGGAGGGATAAAGGACTTAAATCAAGTGGACGATTAGGCTTGTACATGGACTATCTCAAATGGACTCTTGCCCGTAGACCTGATCACTGAGCTATTATAGGCAAACTCTGTACGAGATAGCAATAGATCCCACGTCCCTAGGTGTTCGCCTACAAGGCACCTAAGAAGGTTTTCTAGACTACGGTTCACCACTTCAGTTTGTCCATCCGTTTGGGAGTGAAAGGCTGTAGAAAAATTAAGTTTGGTCCCTAACAGATGCCATAGCATTTTTCAAAAGTAGCTGGTGAACCTAACATCCCTATCAGAAATAATGGTCTTGGCTAGGCCATGGAGCTTGACCACACTGTCTAAGAAAGTCAGGCTACCCTAGATGCGTCAAAGATTTGCGAACAAGGGATGAAGTTTGCATCTTAGAGACCTATCGACCACTACAAAGATGGAGTCATGCTTCTTCTGGGTCTTAGGTAATTCTAGAATGAAGTCCATACTGAGGTCTTATCAAGGACGATCAGGCACTGGCAAAGGAGTATTTAGATCGGTGTTCTGCTTCTGCTATTTTGCAATGGCACAAGTTCGACATCGGGCTACTATCAGGGCAACAAGCTTTTTAATCCTGGCTAGTAAAATTGGTCCTCTATTGCTAGGATAGTCTTATCTCTTCCAAAATGACCAGCTAATCCCCCAGCATGCGTTTCCCATACTAGGAACTTTCTAAGTGACGTCTTAGGGATACAAAGTCTATTGCCCCTAAAAAGGTAACCATCCTGGATGGTATAATCTCACTGGTACTGGATGGTCCTAGCTGAAGGGTCTTATGAATTTCACCAAAGTTAGGGCAGGTCTCATACTCATCTTTTATTCGGTTGAACCCTATAACTTCGGTGCTAACAGTACTCAACAACAAAGACTTACGGCTTAGGGCGTCTGCTACCTTATTTTCTACCCTGGCACGGTGTTTCAGGACAAAAGTGTATGCCTGAATGTATTCAACCCATTTGCCGTGCCTAGAATTGAGCTTCTTTTGGGAGTTCAGAAATTGGAGTGCCTTGATCAGAAAATAAAATAAATTCCTGCGGTAGTAAGTAATGTCTCAAATACTTAAGGGCATGTACTACCACATAGAATTCTTATCATAGATGGAAAATCTAAGTTTAGCTTCATTTAGTTTTTCACTAAAGAAAGCTATGGGATGATTTTCTTGGCTTAACACTCCACCTATGCCTACTCCCGACGCGTTGCACGCAACCTCAAACACCTTAGAAAAGTCTAAAAGTCTAAGTACGGGTGCATGAGTCATCCTATCCTTAAGCTCTAGGAAGGCCTTATTAGCTGACTTAGTCCACTCAAATTATCCTTCATAATACAATCAGTGATGGGTACGATGATGCTAAATCCCCTAATGAATCTCCTGTAAAAGGTTGCTAGGCCATGGAAGTTGCGGACATCGTGGACATTCATGGGTACTGGCCACTCTACGATCGACCTAACCTTTTTAGGATCCGCTGAGACACCTTTGGGTTACCACAAAACCTAGAAAGATAACCCTATGCATCATGAATCACACTTCTTAAGGTTTGCATAAAGGCTATTCTCTCTAAGGGTCTGACAGATTAATCTGAGATGGTTAAGATGGTCCTCTTTGGTCTTGCTATAAATTAATATATCATCAAAATAGACCACTAAAAATTTTTCATGTACTTTTTTAGGACCTGGTCATGATTCTCATGAATGTACTAGGTGCGTTTGAAAGCCCAAAAGGCATCACGACTCATTCAAATAGACCATCTCTAGTCTTAAATGCAGTCTTCCACTCATCCCTGGTCTAATTCTAACCCGATGGTAACCACTCTTAAGGTCTATCTTGGAAAAGATGGTGGCACCCGCCATCATGTCTAACATGTCATCTAATCTGGGGATAGGAAACCTATATTTGATAGTGATTTTGTTGATGGCCCTATTGTCCATGCATATTCTTCAGATACCATCCTTCTTAGGGGTTAAGAGTGCAGGAACTGCACAAGGGCTTAAGCTCTCCCTAATGAATCCTTTCCTAAGTAATTCTTTCACTTGTTTCTGTAGTTCTTGATGCTCAGTGGGTTCATCCTATAATGGGAAAGGTTTGGGAGGGTGGATCCTGGGATCAGGTCAATGGCGTGTTGGATGCCTCTCAGGGTGGTAACTGATTAGGCAACTCTTCAGGAAAGACATCCTTAAATTCCTCTAGGGTCTCAATTACTTCAGTGGGTTGTTCCTTTTGGACTGATTCATGGATCTCTTTAGTAGTCAAAATCCAAATAGAGTTACCCTTGGTGATGTTCTTTTCTAATTCCTTAGCTTTAATCAGATTAACTCTTGGCTTGCTATCCTTAAGGCTACTAGATCCTTTCTTGATTGGGTCCCTAGGTAGAACTGGATGTATTACATACTTGTTTCCATTGTGTTTAAAAGAGCATATGTTGGATCGACCAAACAAGGTGGTATCGTGATCGTAAAGCCAAGGTCACCTAATATAATACTACTAACACCCATAGGAATTACATCGCACCCATTTTTTCTTCATAATTTTGCAATTTGATTAGTATTTGGCATCTAGACTTGATTGGGATAGAGGTGGAATCTACCCATAGACCTTATAGGGACTAGGATGAGGAACTGTGGTCAATCCTAATGATTTAACTGTATTGGCAGAAATGACATTGACACAACTCCGCTATCAACTATTATTTGAGCACCTTATCCCCTATCTTAACAAAAGTCTGTAGGATGTTAGTCCTACATCAATCTTCCTGGTCCTTAGTTTGAGTCTGGGTCAAGATACATCTAACCACTCCTAGTAGATCTTCAGAATCAAATGTTTCCTCCTCTCCATCGTACTCATCTATCAGATGGTATCAGCCTCATAGACTCTCCTTTAGGCTCAACTAGGGCTCAAACTCAGTCTCAGGTAACTCATCTATATGAAGGGATCTGACTGGGCTGGCTGATCATATGCCCTGGTTTGTTGCATCTAAAGCATTTGATCTGGGGGTTGGGATTTCTCTGGACCTCTACAGATTTGCCCTTATACTCTCTCTGGGGTATAAGGGTACTATTTGGGATCGACTCAACTCGGTTCGGCTTGTACTGGGTCGGCTAGTATTGGGTCGACTCGGGTAAGTTTGGTAGGGGTTAAGTACTGGGTAGGTCTGGGACGACTAGGATAGGCCTGGCTAGATCCTGGATATGGGCTAGGGCTCTTGGCAGCCTCTGATCTACGATAGGGTGGCCCTCTCTGAAAATGTTCATAATCTCTAGCAACTTGGTAAGCTTCTTCTAAATCGTGTACCCTTCTTAGGTAGAGTTCTCTTTGAATATCTGCTCTCAGGCCATACCTAAACTTGGATAGGATGACTTCCTCAGACTGAACGATATTACACCTCATGGTATACTCTTGGAATGTGCAATGTATTCATTCACGTTTTGCTACCCTGAATTAATCCCTGCCACTGGTCCAATAGGCTCGGTTATACGATGTGGGGACATAATTGGACCGAAGTCTAGCCTTCATGGCATGCCAGGTGACTATGGGGTCCCTATCCTCTAGTGCTTGCCTTCGCTCTATAGTGGCCCAGTATAACCTAGCTTATCATACTAACTTGAGCTTGCAAATCTAAACTTATGCTCCTTAGACATGTCATACAGTAAAGTACTGGTCCATCTCTTTCCTCCAATCTAGGTAGTCCTTAGGGTCCATAGAGCCATCAAAGTAGGTGCTTCAAGTCTGACACTTCTAAGGGCTCTTTCTTCTTGGTCTACTGCCTCATGATTGGGTCTCCTAGGGAAGACATCTAGGACTGGATCAGGTCGAGATGGTCTCCTAGGCCCATCCCCAAAGTGAGGATTATGATATGGAGGTCCCTTAGGGTTTGGCCTTATGTAGAGGTCAGGCTGTTGGGCTCTCCTAGGAGGAGGTGGGGTCTCATGATTAGACTCAGTGTGGGCCTCATGGGCTTTTTCTAGAATACCTAACCTAGTTTTGACTTGATCGAACCTGGACCCTAATCTAACCTTAGATTGCTTGATGTCTTGGTTCATTCGGTTAGTTGTTCAGTGATGATCCTCAAGTGATCCTCAATGTTTTGATTAGCCATGGGTTCGGCCTGTAATGAGGTGGTGACGGCAAAAGATGCTCCTGATCTAGTGCACATGCAAGCACAATCAAGCACACAAGACTCAGATTGACTCAGACTATGGTATGCTAGACCTAGTCATCCAGAGTAAAGATTTGGCTTAATGCAAGCCGATCTAACAGTAACTCTTTAATTGGCCAGTTGGGACAGGGAGGGCGGGAGGCTCGTCCCGCAAATTGTAGGTGCCTAATTAGAATAACCCCAATACTTCGCTTAAGTCATTTGACATTTGACCTCCCTTTAGGCACCAATTTTAGAGCACACACTAGATTGATTTGTACTAGTCTCCTCCAGTACACTAGACCGACTGTTGGTGTCCCTAGCCCTCTAGGGCAAATGTCAATTAAGTTGCTACTCAGTTTTAGATTAGAGGCTTGGGATCAAATTCATGCGTGATTGTTTTGAGTTAAGGAAGGGGTCTCAATCCTCCCTTATCTGACATCAATAAGAGCCCTTAAGAGTAATTTAATGCAGATGAATGACATGCAAAACATAAACCCTAATCCAGAAATCTATAAATAATAATAAATCTTAAAATTTTTTTTGATCAAATTAAATCTTCAAAAATTAATGAAAAATACCTTCAATTATATTGAATCTAGAGAAATAAATTTATAATTTTTTGATGTGTATCCAGGTAGAAATAATTCAATTAACAAAATCTTAAGAATTTTCATATTTTCTGTGAATAATCAGGGATGCAATTAATTCACAGATCAAATTAAATTCTAAAAAAAAAAAAATACTTTAAATTATAATGAACCTAGAGAAATAAATTTTATAATTTGTTATATATAAAAGTAAAAAATTTAATTAATAGATGATATACTGATAATAATGAATTAAAAATCAAGCCCTAACCATGCTCTAATACCAAACTGATGCAAGACCGATTCGCATGCAAGTAAATTTTATATGATTAATGATTGCAGTTGATTAGTCTTCCAAAGTAATAGCCTAAGAGAGATTTAAAAAACTCATAGTAATTTCGCATGCGAAACAGTTCCATAAAAGTAAAGAAGAAAGACCGCTAAGGCTGAGAAGCCCCAGTAGGGCTTGCTCTCATTCAATAAAGTTATCAGTAGATTAGAGGGGAGGCATGAGAGATTAAAGTGCTGAAGGGGTTGCTCTGCCTGGCAAATGCGCCCTAAATGACCAAGCCTCGAGCCCATAGATCTGCGGCTATGTATTCACTGACCTGGATGATGATTACCTTGAATCCTGGATTCATGGCTACTGAGGGATCTGCAAGATCACCATACAAGGGCTAATAAGAAAAGAAAAAATTAGAATAAAAGTAAAGAGATGAAAAAGAAGTGAAGAAGAAGGTGGGGGCGGCCGAGGGTCCTTGGGCATCCCCTCGATGGGACAAGGCAGTGGCTAGAGCTCTTGGGCGGCTGCTCGGAGGGGTGCAAGGGGCGGCTAGGGTTTGGGGCGTCCACTAGTGGATGGCAAGAAGGTGGCTAGGGTTTAAGGTTGGGCAGCTTGGATGCAGGCATGCATAGGAGCAAGAACACAAGAACACCAAGGAAAATATGACTCAAAATAACTTATTGATTGTATTGATTGATTGAAAGGTTCGATGCTTTTTTTTTTCATACAAGAGGGTCTCTTTTATAGGATAAGAGACTTGGGGCGCAAGTAAATACAAATATGAAAATAAAAGAGGTACCCTTTTTATGAAAGAAAATTCAACATAATTTCAAAATTGGCGCCCGCTTTCTTCCTAAAATATGGATTAAGTAGTGCCCTTTGAATTTGAATACATGGAATAAAATTCAAAATTCAATAATTTGGGGTGGCCATATTGGGCATCCTTCACTTGCTTCTTTGGGCTAAATTCAGGGATAAAATTTTTAAAAGAATTGGGCAGCAATATGGGCATCCTTCACTGCTGCAATTCATGGCTGAAAATTCCAATATGGGCGGCATGTATTTGGGCATCCCTTCACTGCTTCTATGTATAGGCCTTGTCTTCTTCTTCCATACTGGTGTCTTCTCTTGTAAGCCAAATAAACTTACTATATGACTCATATTAAAATAAATTGAACTGAACAGGATTCAAATTAAAATAAACTAAACTGGATGTGACTCAAATTAAAATAAACTAAACCTAATTTTCTAACTCAAGATGTGAATCAAAACTAATCAGATATCCACAAAGGGTTAAGAATCCTCTGCCTGATCTTGGTGCTCACTCCACGATCCATCCATTATGAAACCATAGAGGCCATAGTGAAAACACTATTTCTGATGGCCTCGACTTCCACAAGCTTTTCATCAACCATGGTAGCCGTGATTGTTGGACCTCTTCTTCTTGAGATTTTTTATCAACTAGGGTAACCACCGCTTGAAGACCCATTAGGTGGCCTTTTAGCGGGTGAAAAGCCGAAGGTAGGTTTCTTTGGGTTGCTTACCTTTTATACCTTCACCGGATGCTCTGAAGACTGCAAATCAATGAAGCTCATTTTCTGGAGCAAAAATCATCACTTGGTGCGAAGCTCGGATAAAAGATATTTTATTTTCTTGTGCTTTAAAGCACTTCTAATGCCTTGCAATAGGCTGTAATTTGTAATGAAATGAAATAAAAGATCTTTTTCCCTTCAAATATTTGTCTCTTTTTATCATTTGTTTCATTTTTTCCACTGAATGTTTGTAATTTCGACGCACAAATGCCTTCAGCTTCTTTCGAGGCACAAATTAAGCTAAGGCACGCTAAACTCTTTGATTTGACCGAAATTCAGGAAAGGCTCGAATTCACTGAAACACATGAATCTCTAATGGTACAAAGAAAGCTCAGACCTACCAAGACATAGAAATCCCCAATAGTATAGAGAAGGCTCAGTCCTGTCGAGACATAGAAGTATCCCATAAGGTATTTCTTTGCTTAGAATGAGATTCATAAACCATTAGGAGTAGTAAGGACTTGGCTTTTGCCAAGTATTTGGAAACTCCGTTCAGCCTTGCTGACGTTTGTTAGGTTATGCCGAATCTTTTGAAAATGGAGCGCTCATAGGAAGGCCTGGGTGGCCTTGACAATATTCGATGAACATTCAGCCAGGCCGAAGCTCCTTGAGAATTTTATTTAACTTGTTGGAATTAGAGGAGAATTGCTCAGCCATGCTTGGAATTATTCAGCCCTGTCAAGGTACGGAGAATGTTGCTTGATCGTGCCGAGGTTCGAAGAAATGTTTTACTTGGCCCTGCCAAGGTACAAAGAATGTTGCTCAGTCATGTCAAGGTTCGAAGAAATGTTTTACTTGGCCCTATCAAGGTACGAAGAATGTTGCTTGGCCGTGCCGAGGTTTGGAGAAATGTTTTACTTGACCCTGCCAAAGTACGGAGAATATTGCTCGGCCGTGCCGAGGTTCGAAGAAATATTTTACTTGGCTCTGCTATGGTACGGAGAATATTGCTCGGCTATGCCAAGATTCGGAGAAATGTTTTGCTTGGTCCTGCTAAGGTATGGAGAGTGTTACTCGACCATGCCGAAGTTTAAAAAAATATTTTACTTGATCCTGCTAAGGTACGGAGAGTGGGACCCATGGGTCATTGATTGGGCAAAACCTATCTTTTATCAACAATTTTAGGAAAATGATCGAGACAAGCATTTCAAATTAAAAGTAAAGTTTCATTATTATGAGTAGAATAAGCTTAGTTTAGGTATACCTTATTGGTGGTATATTCGGAGATTACCTGCATTCCATGTTCGGAGAGTAGACTTTTCATCCAAATTTTGGAGTTTGTAGGTGCCAGGTCGATGACCTCTATAACTTGATAGAGGCCTTCCCAATTCGGAGATAGCTTTCTTTATTTCAGTGGTGTTGACCCAATTATTGATTTTGATGAATAACAAAAAACCACATGAGTATATTTCTTGTGTTACTAATGATTTTGATTAAGTATTTCAGGAATTTAAAAGTTTAATTAATCAAAATCCAAAAAAAAATGAGTTTGACCATATGTCTAGTGTCAAGTATCAAGTTTCAGTATTTAGAGCCGACTCTAGAAGTATTAGAACTGACTTCGGAGCGTATCAGAACAGTTTGACACTTTTGGCATGCGGTAGAGCCGACTCCTGCAGAGATTAGAGCCGACTCCACCAGAAAGATAGAATGTCCTCAATTCTGCATCGAATTAGAGCTGACTCCACTGGTTATATAGAGAGTGTGTTTTCAGGGCTTCAATAGAGCTAGCTCTCGCATTCTTTAGAGCCGACTTCCATACGTAAAGGTGTCAACCCTTTAAAAAGCCAGAGCCGACTCCATGATGGGTGGATGTTCATGTTTCGCACATCCCGTGTTAGAGTCGACTCCAAGTTTGCTAGAGCCGACTCCAACCTGTCAGGGGCGAACATCAGAAGTGTCAGAGACGACTCCAAAGTCTGATATTTCTCCAACAGATTTTAACGGCTCTTTCCTCTTCTGTGCTATACTCATCCTCAAGCATTTTCAATAGCTAATTTTCTTCTAAAAGAGGATTTAGAGGATATTATAAATAAGAGCCAAGGGACCATTTCAAAAATAATGAAAAAAGGGAAAAAAGGGAAGAACACAAGAGAGAAAAGAAAAGAAATAGAGTTTAAAATTTGAAAGCCCTTTTGTTCGAATCAGAGTTTAGAGAAATTCAAAGTATTTGAAAGCCACCTTTGAGGGATTTCATCAAATCAAAAGAAGAAGAAGAGAGCCCTAGCTCTTCAAAAGCCTCTACATTAAATATTCTTCCAAAGCTTCAAGCTCAACTTGAGAAAAATCATTAATGAGGAAAAGAAGAAAACAAGAAAAGTCCAACATCAGAAATCCTCTAATCAGGCTCTTCTATTTCTATCTTGACTACATTGTTTTATTTGCTCATTTGAGGAGCTTTATTTCTGTAGTAACCATTTCTCTATTATACTTGTTTATTAGTTCAATTAGGGGATTAAATCAAGGAAGGCAATTTGGCCTTGTTCAAGCTAGAAAGCTTGGGATAGGTTTTGTGTTGATGATCCTGTACAAACCGGTTGGGTTCGTTGTGACCCCATTGTTAAAACAATAAGGTTGTGTTATGAGCTTGCAAAGCAACTCTGCTGTAATCAGGGTGATTATAGTGTAGGCCCAAGAGTTCCTTGTAGTGGATGTAGGTATAGCTAACACCGAACCACTATAAATTTTTTGTATTTATTGTGCTTGTCTCTCTTTCTCTCTACTCCATCATTATACTCTACTTTGCATTTTTAGCACTACTCTCATTGCATTCTTTCTTATTTATTACTTTGAGAAATAGTTTTTAAGTGATAAAATTTTTAAGAACCCAATTCATCCTCTCTCTTGGGTTGCCATCTGGGCTAACAATTTGTATAAGAGCTAGTGCTCATCCTTTCTTGATCTAACAATCAAGAGCTAAAGATCCAAATGGCAGCTCAAGCTGGTTCTTGTTTTTCTGAGGAACAATCCACCAAATGTCCACCGTTGTTGAATGACACTAATCACTCATATTAGAAAGCCAGAATGAGGATATCCATTCAAGATTTGAACTATGATTTATGAAGTATCATTATCAATGATTCTAGCACTCCCACATACTTAGTAGATGGATCCATTGTTCCTAGGCCCGAAAGGGACTGGAATGAGAATGATAAAAAAATGGTCCTGCTCAATGCCAAGTCCATGAATATCCTATACTGCTCCTTGGATGCAAATGAATTCAATAGTATATTCACTTGCATCTCAGCCAAAGAGATATAGGATTGGTTGGAAGTTACGAGGGTACCAACCAGGTTAAAGAGTCCAAGATTAATATTCTTGTGCATAGATATGAACTCTTTATTATGGACCAGAATGAATCCATCATATGCATATATACTAGATTTACTGATATAGTGAATGGATTAAAAAGTCTTGGAAAGACCTATACTAACTCTGAGCTTGTTCGAAAAATTCTTAAGTCCCTTCCAAAAGCATGAAAAGCAAAAATGACAGCAATCCAAGAAGCCAAAGATCGCAACAGCTTACCTTTGGAGGAGCTCCTTGGATCACTCATGATCCATGAACTAACGATGAAGCAACATATGGAAGATGTGAAGAAGAAAAAGATAATCGCACTAAAAGCTGCTGAAAAGAAGAAGAGCAGCAGTGAAGAAGATGAAGATGATGAAGATACTGCTCTCCTTGAAAGAAAATTTAAGAAATTTATGCAAAGAAGAGACCATTTTATAAAAGAAAATCTGATATCAAATTAAAAGAAGATAAGAAGAAGGATAAGGAGAAAGAGAAAGATCTCGTAATCTGTTATGAATGCAAAAAGTCCAAACATTACAAATCTGAATGTTCTCAGCTCAAAAAAGAATATAGAAAGAAAAAGAAAGCATATGTTGCAACATAGAGTGACAGTGATGAATATTCATTCAAAGATGAACAACAAGAAGTTGCTAACATATGTCTTATGGCCAATAAAGAAGAGGTATGTTTTAAAAGCCCTACTTATCATTTTACTTTTGATGAACTTTATGATGCTTTCAATAAATTGCTTAGTGATTTTAAAGTTTGGAGAACAAAGAATAAATTTTTAAAAATTAAAAATCTAAATCTTCTTAAAAAGAAAGATGAATTTAGCTTTGAGATTGAAAAGCTAAAATCTGAAAAGCAAGGTTTGAAAAAAGAGAAAAAATATGATTTCTGCTGAAAATCAAAGGCTAAAAAATGAATTTAAAAAATACAAGAATATTGTTGATAAATTTACTTATAGCTCGAAAAGACTTAATTTACTTTTGAATGATCAAAGAGCTATTTTTGATAAGACCGATTTGGGTTACAAACCATATAAGAAACAAAAATTAGTTAATAATTTCTTTGTTAAGAATTAATTGACAATGATATTTTTGTTTTTGTTATGGTAAGAAAGGTCATAAATTCTATGTTTGCAATCATAAGATATCTCATATAAATGCTGGTTACAAAGGTAAAATGATTTGGGTTTCAAAAGGAGCTATATTTTCTGCTACTAACCATGAAGGACCCAAGAAGGCTTGGGTACCTAAACATAAGATGTGATTGCTATGCAGGTGTGTCTTGCAGCCAAAGGATTAAAAAAAATAGTATCTTGACAGTGGCTGCTCAAGACACATGACGGATGATAAAGACCAATCCATCATCCTTGAAGCCAAAAGAGGTGGAGTGGTGACCTTAAGAGATAATGGTCAAGGTCACATCATGGATATTGATAAAATTTAGATCATTTCATCCACTTTTATTGAGAATATTTTATATATTGATGGCTCGAAACATAATTTGATTAGCATTAGCCAACTATGCGATAAAGGTTTCAAAGTATCCTTTGAAGCATCTATCTGCACTGTATCTAATTCCATTGACAATAGCATTATCTTTGTTGAAAATAAAAATGACAATGTATACTTAATTAACTTGGATAACTTATCTATAAGTAATCATTACCTAATTACTATAATGCTACGGTAAATAAGATTGGATGGCTATGGCACCGTAGATTAGGTCATACAAGCATATACTTGATTTCAAAATTGCTTAGAATGATTTTGATTAAAGGTCTTTCAAAATTAGATTTTGAAAATAATAGAGTTTGTGATGCATGTCAATTTAAGAAACAAATTAGGAATTCTTTCAAATCCAAAAATATTGTTTCAACTTCTAGGCCACTCGAGCTACTACACATGGACCTTTTTGGACCTACTAAAATCACTAGTCTAGGAGGTAAGAAATATAGCCTTGTGATAGAAGATGATTACTCTAGATTTACTTGGGTACTATTTTTAGCTCGTAAAGATGATATTTTTTTTTTCTAAAATTATTCAAGAAAGTCATAAATAAAAAATACTACCATAGTATTTCTTAGAAGTGATCCTAGGACTGAATTTAAAAATTATTTATTTAAAATTTTTTGCATTAAAAATGATATTCATTATAATTTTTTAGCACTTAGGATACCTCAATAAAATGGGATGGTAGAAAAAAAAAATAGGACTCTAGAGGACATGGCCCATACCATGCTATGTGAAGCCAACTCTCAAAACATTTCTAGGTGAAAGCTATAAACACAGCATGTTACATCCTAAATAGAGCCCTGATCAGACCAATTCTTAAGAAAACATCCTATAAATTATGGCATGATAGGAAACCCAATATTAACTATTTTCATGCATTTGGTTATAGATATTTCATTCACAATAATGGGAAGGACAATCTAGAAAAATTTAATACCAAGTTAGACGAAGGTATATTCTTAGGATATTTTATATCAAGCAAGGCATATAGAGTATTCAATAAGAAGTATTTGATTGTAGAAGAGTCGATCCATGTAGTATTTGATGAGTCTTTAACATAAAGTTCTGAAAAAAAGATGATGAGAAAGATACTAATATACTTGGAAGAGATTTTCAAAAACTGAATGTTGATGTATCTTCAGATCATGAACCTAAGCTAAGGATGATGACTCACCTAAGGATGATGATGTTGATACTACTCGTAATAATACAGATCTACCTAGAGATTGAAAGATATGCTTATGGTTATCCAAAGGATCTAATCATAGGTGATCCATCTCAAGGTGTATGAATTAGATCATTTATAAGAAATATCAATAGTTAAAAATTACTAGCGCAATGTAGCAACCCAAGAGGGGGGGTGAATTGGGTTATTAAAATTAATTACTAGCGCAGATATGTGCTTAATCACTAGTTAAAAATTAGTTCGCAGCGGTGTAGTGGAGTGCACGAAACAAAATCACACAAATAAGCAATCACAAACACAAGAGGGTTTATAGTGGTTCGATGCCAAACTCGGCTCCTACGTCCACTCCCCAAAAACCCTTTGGGAATTTCACTAATCGTATCACAACATTACAACCCCTAGCCTTCCCGGCTAGTCCTCTTATTTCACGGCACAAGGCAACCAAACCCCTAGCCTTCTCGGCTAGTCCTCTTGTTTCATGGCACAAGGCAGGCAAACCCCTAGCCTTCCCGGCTAGTCCTCTTGTTTCACGGCACAAGGCAGCCAAACCCCTAGCCTTCCTGACTAGTCCTCTTGTTTAATGGTACAAGGAAGCCAATCAACAATCTAGGATTATCCTTAACCCAATTACAATAAATTTCAGTATAGATAACAGATAGCTCCTAACTCGAGCAAATATTTAAAGAATACTTTACAAATTTAAAGCAAATCTTCATCAATGAATGTGGATCTCCGAGGTAGCTGAAAACTTTGAATGCTTCATCGGATCTAGACGACTTGAGCAGTGATTGAGATTTGTCAACTTCAATGCACAAGAACTTGCTTTCCAACACTCCAAAAAAATGCAATGAATGCTCTCTTTCATGATTTCTTTTTCCTCTTTTTCTTTCTCAGATTCGTCATTGTGTTCCTCTGATCTCAGCTATTTAAACTAAGAAAAAAGTCCATTAGACACATTGATAATAAGAGGAAATTAAAACGGGAGAAAAAATGTAACCATTTGAAATTATTTCCCTAAGCATTGATTGCATTTAATCCTTTGAAGAAAGATCTCTGTCAAACACCAAAAGATCAAAAGTCAGTAATCATAAAAATGGAAATATAATAAAACAGAGAGAGAGAGAGATCATGTAGAGTGGTGGTTGGCTGAAATTTATTTTCCAGCAAGCTCCTTGAAAACGTCCGGCCATGGAGAGAGAAGGAGAGGCATCAGGCTAGCTAAACACCCAAAACAAGTTAGCTATTCAATAAAGCTCCATAGCAAGAAGACTTGAAATCAGCCATAAAAGAGGAATAAAGTAGCTAGCTAACAAGCTAGCTCAATCCATCATGCATACGGCTAGGAAAGCTTCCAGAAAAAAAGTAGTTAGCTCTTCAGCTAACTCAATGAAAAGTTTCATGCATCAAGAGAAAAAGTAGTTAGCTATTTAGCTAACTCAATTCAAATTTCATGCATCCAGGGAAGAGAGAAATGATAAAGTGGTTAGCTCTCCAGCTAGCTAGATAAAAAGTTAAGTGCATCATGATAAAAGCAGTTAGCTATTTAGCTGACTCAATTCAAATTTTATGTGGCAAGAAGGGATGAAATGATAAAGTAGTTAGCAGCTAAGCTAACTTGTTCAAACATTCATTCGGCCAAGGGAGAAAATGCCCCAAAGTAGTTAGCTATTAAGCTAACTTAATTTGAAATTCATGGTGCTGCCCAAGGGAGAGCTAGCTCTCCAGGTAGCTTGCTTTGAAGTCCATTCGGCCAAAGGAATTTCTGCAAGAAAATAGTTAGCTCTTGAGGCCAACAAGTCAACTCACAAAGCCAACCAGCTAGCTGCCCAGCTAACTGATTTCAAAGAGCATTCGGCCAAGACAAAATTAGCATGAAAATAGTTAGCTCTTGAGGCCAACAAGACAACTAGGAGAGGGAAAAAGTTAGCTCACAAGCTAACTTATCCCAAGCATGGTTCGCCAAGTTAACAGAGCAAAGAGAATAGCTAAGAAATCCATTCAGCTAGCTAGGAGAAGGAGAAAGCTAGCTAGCTAGCTAGCTATTCAAAAATCCATACGGCCAAGAAAAAATGCAGAAATCCCTTAGCTAGCTGATCAGAAATCCAGTTAGCTAACTCAAAGATCCACATGGTTTTAAGAATTACAGAAATGCCATTAACAGCTTCTAATAAGATTTACAGGAATGCCACTGACAGCTTTTAATGGGATTTACAGGAATGCCATTAACTGCATTCAGTGGGATTTACAGGATTGCCATGTAATGCTTTGAGAAACAATTTTTTACATGATAAATTATCAAATATAGATTTAGTCATTTGAGAAATGAATGATCAAACATTGAAGAACCATGATAAAACATTTGGGCTTGAGGAAAAACATTTGGAATACAAATTCATTGGCTCATTTGAAAATGTTTTTTCATGCTATAAGGAAAAATACAATATATAGTTCATGCAAAGGTAGTTTTAGTCATTTATAAAACAAATATTTTGTGATACTTTTGAAGCAAAAGTCCATTTGAAAAATTTATTTGCCCTTTTCAAAAACATTTGGACTTACAAAAATACAATCACATTACCTTCATTTTACCTTTGTAATACCTTTCTTTTGGTATGTAGAGTAATCCAATTTGGAGTAACATTATCTTGATGATTCATCTGAAATTTATTTAACTTAACCATAAATCATTAGTATCATGCTTAATTGTTTTGTGATCATCAAAATCAATATGAGGTCAACAATCTCCCCCTTTTTATGATGACAAAACCATTAAGCATACAAAAGGAAAATATATAAATTATCTTCCCTTTTAATGTATATACTTTTCTCTTTACATGCTATTCTCTCCCATGAATGATCCATGAATATAATGTATGCTAATCTCTCCCATAAATGTAAATGAAGTGTATGCTGTTCTCTCCCCCTTTTTGTCATTAATCAAAAAGAGATGAAAGAATGTGCACAATTAAGCATTCATCAAGGAAAAGACATTAAGCATTCATAATGCATTAAAAAGCATAAGTACATAATACAAACTATTAAGTTTATGGCTTGATCATACAAGATATAATTTCAACCATACAACAAAGATACATCAAAGTTCATCAAGGTTCATAATCTCAAATCATAAAAATAACATATATCAAGGTTCAAAATACGTCAAGGTCCAATATATTAAAGTTCACAACAAAGTTTATATTATAAAGAAAAATTCTAATCTTCAATAGTAACAATAAGATACAAAAATATTAATCATTTAATAACAATTATTTTTCATAACTCAATTGATACCATTTTTTTTTTAAAAAAAACTTTGAATGTGGGATCAAAATATCACTTTTTCATATTGGAGCAAGGTAGCAATTTTATAGTTTGATATGCATTCAAATCATTGCCACATATAAGAGTTGATACCACATTCATACATCAAAGCACTTATAATAGTAAGATATTTGATATTCAATACATCACAATGCTTAATGCATCAAAGTATCCAAATATTTAAGTAAGTTTCTTCTCCCCCTTACTAATTTAAAAATGTGTTGAGATACAATATTAACATATACCACATCAAATATTTGAGTTCAAATATGTTTACATTCTTCTCCCCCTTAATATTTCAAATTTGGTCTATATGCAATAAAAATTTTATGCAAGAAATGATACCACTATCATATGATCAAAACATTTTATAAATATATCATGCTAATCTCAGTGTATATATGAAAAATACACAGGCATTCTATAACAATCATCACATTTCAATTTCATATTTCATATGATAAAATAAGATTTCTTACATAGGTGATATGCAAACAAGATATTATAATAAAATATGCATCACCTTTATCAAATCCTTTTCATTTCATGCATAGGCAATTTATTGTAAGATATGATTAAGAAATGATACCACTAATAAAGTAGGCATTTAATAATTCAAGTCTTACAATAAAATCATATCAAACAAGGAGTAAATAGATCAAGCTGATACCACTAGTTACCGATCATGGGCCTGCAACCCATATCACTCGACAAATGTACCAATACTTTAGATTTCTTCACGCCCAACTTCTTCAAAATATTCTTGATGCACAAGGATTGGCTTATGAAGATCCTCTTCTTTGATTGCTTGATTTGAAGTCTGATAATTGATTTTACCCATTATGCTCATCTCGAACTCCCCCTACATGAACTTAGCAAAATCTTGGAACAAGAAATTATTAGTAGCACAGAATATAATGTCATCTTCATAAATTTGTACTATCAATATATCATCATTCTATCTTTTAATTCATAATGTTGCATCAATATTTTCATTAATAAATTTACTGCTAATCAAGAACTTAATAAGCCTATCAAACCATGCCCGGGGTACTTGTCTCAAACCATATAAAAGCTTTGTTCAATTGAATACATGGTTTGGAGACAACATTTTTGAAATCGGGTGGTTGATCAACAAATACTTGTTCAGCAATATATTCATTAAGGAAAGTGCTCTTAACATCCATTCAATATAATTTAACATTCATAAAGCAAGCAAATGCAAGAAGTAATCTAATAATCTTTAATCTAGCAATAGGAACATATGTTTCATCAAAATCAATATCTTCCTCTTGATTATATTCTATAGCTAACAATCTTGCTTTATTTCTAATGAAATTATCATGCTCATCTAATTTATTTCTAAATTCTCATTTAATTTATCATGCATGTCATTTAGTCTCTATATGAAAAACAAATGCAAAATTAATACATGTATTTCTAAATGATGATCTAATCCTAATATCATGAGATGGATCACTTAATATTAGCTCTTTAGGATGATTATAGACATACCTTCATTAGCTTTCAAATTCAGCATTACCTTGTGATTCATCATGTTGAATTTCTTCTTCATGTATCGCTTGTATCATTGAATGCAAGGTGAGCTTCTTGACTGACTTTAATTTCATCTGTATCAATTAAAACATTTCTCTTCCTTAATGGAAGATCATTAGATTCATCAAATATAACATGAATATAAGGTCTTATGTTCATTACAAGATTTTTCAAAGTGCCAATTTTTTAAACTCTTTTCTTATGATCACTTCTAATAGATAAAATAGGAAAACCTTTTTCATTTGAAATTCTTCTAAGGAGTTTTAGAAAAACTGAAGATGCTTTATTTTTGCTAACTAAGAATAAAACTTATGTAAATCAAGAAAATCATCAATAATCATGAATCCATATGCAAAAGTTCTAAAAGATTAGAATTTGAAATCATATTTTTAGACTTAAAAGAAATTCTTGTTAATTTTTCAAAAATTTGCATGTATCACAAATCTTATCTTTTTTGGAATTTAATTTTGGCAAATCTTTAACCAAATCATTTTTGAATAATTTAGAAAGCAAATCCATGCTGACATAAGCAAGTCTATGATGTCATAACTAGATTTATCAATTTTAGCATTCATGACAACTAGACATTCAATAATCCGGTCATTAACAATATAAACATTACTATGCCTATGACTAATGGCTTTCATGCAGTCATCAACAGGATTTGTAATTATGCGAAGAGATGATTCAACAAATAATTTTAAAACCTTTTTCATAAAATTGACTAATGCTAGACAAGTTATGATTCAATCCATTTAAAAGCAAGATATTATTAACATAAGTAGAGGGAGTGATATCAATTTTATCAATGCCAATAATGTTACCTTGGTCATTACTTTCAAAGGTAACCACTCCTCCATCAATTGCATTCAAAGTGATGAATTGAGATTCATCATCCATCAAGTGTCTTAAGGACCCGCTATCTAAGTATCATTTTCTTTTTGCTCCACGGGTTGCAAGACACACCTGCATCCATAATATCAAGTTTTGCTTTTAGGTACCCAAGCTTTCTTGGGTCCTTTAGGGTTAGCTAAAATGGTTCCTTTTGGAACCCATATCCTTCTAACATTGTGTGTGACATATATATGCTTTGTATCCAGGTTTACCACACTTGAAACATGTAACTTCAGTAGAATTATTAGTATGCACATAAATATTTTTCAAAAACTTTTGTCTTTTTAAAGGATTGTATCTTAGGCCAGCTTTGTTAAAAAAGCTCTTTGATTTTTAAGAATCATGTTAAGTTTAGTAGAGCTCAAAGTAAACTTATCTACAATAGGTTTCAATCTATCTACTTTATTTTTCAAATTCATGTTTTCTTGTAATAAAACTTCATTTTCTTCTAATAGTTTATCCTTTTCTAAAGTAAGATTTTAAACTTAATTTTTAAATCTTTATTTTTTGAACTGAGATTTGCGAAATAATCAATTAATTAATGCACCATGCAATTCATCAAATGTAAAATCATCTAACAAGTTGGGTTTACCTCTTCATTGTTCGTCATAAGACAAAGATTTTCTTCTTCATTCTTCTCTTCTTCTTCAGAGTTTGATGCATCACTATCGCTTCATGTAGCTATCATAGCCTTCTTTTTAAATTTCTTGAGACCTTTCTTCAGATATGGACAATCTGGCTTGTAGTGTCCCGGTTTGTTGCATTCATAACAAATTACTTCATATTCTTTTTCATTGCTTGACTCTCCTTTCATTAATGCTCTCTTTCTTCCTTCAAATTTCTTTCTCATGAATTTCTCAAATTTCCTTGTAATGAGAGCTAGATCATTTTTCTCATCACTTTCACTTGAGGTGCTCTTATTTTCATCATTTAGGGCTACACTCTTTAGTCCCAATATTCTCTTGTTTTTGGATTGTTCTTCATCAAAATGTTGTTGCTGCTGAAGCTCATGAGTCATCAATGAACCAACTAATTCTTCAAGAGATAGTGTGTTGAGGTCCTTGGCTTCTTGAATTGCAGTAACTTTGGCCTCCCAAGACCTAGGCAAGGATCTCAAAACTTTTCTAACAAGATCACCATTAGCATAAGATTTTTTAAGGCTTTTCAGCCCATTAATAATGTTAGTGAATCTTGTAAACATATCACCAATGCTTTCATATGATTCCATTTTAAACAATTCATATTCATGTACAAGCATATTTATTCTAGATTCTTTAACTTGATTGGTACCCTCATGGGTAACTTCAAGTCTATTCCAAATTTCTTAGCAGATATGCATGTAGAAATACGATTAAATTCATTGGCATCTAAAGAACAATATAATACATTCATGGCTTTAGCATTCAGCTGAGCCATCTTCTTATCATGCACATCCCATTCCGTTTCTGGTTTAGGAATATTAATACCATCAGATTTAATAGTGGGTGTGTGAGGTCCATTGACTATGATACTCCATAAATCATAATCAAGTGTTTGAATAAAAATTTTCATACATGCTTTCCAATAGGTGTAATTTGTGCCATCAAATAGAGGTTGTCTATTAGTTGATTGTCCCTCAATCAAAACTGAACCCATTTGGATTGCTAATGATCTTTGGCTCCAAGCTTGTTAAAGCAATAGAAATCAGGAGCACGCTGCTCTGATACCACTTGTTGCCCAGATGTAGCAATCCAAGAGGGGGGTAAATTGGGTTTTTAAATTAATTACTAGCGCAAATCTATGCTTAATTACTAGTTAAAAATTAGTTCACAGCGGTGTAGTGGAGTGCACGAAACAAAATCACACAGAATAAGCAATCACAAACACAAGAGGGTTTATAGTGGTTCGGTGCCAAACTCGGCTTCTACGTCCACTCCCCAAAAATCCTTTGGGAATTTCACTAATCGTATCATAACGATTACAACCCCTAGCCTTCCCAGCTAGTCCTCTTGTTTTACAGCATAAAGCAGCCAAACCCCTAGCCTTCCCGGCTAGTCCTCTTGTTTCACGGCACAAGGCAGCCAAACCCCTAGCCTTTCCGACTAGTCCTTTTATTTCACGGCACAAGGCAGCCAAACCCCTAGCCTTCCCGGCTAGTCCTCTTGTTTCACAGCACAAGGAAGCTAAACCCTAGCCTTACTCGGCTAGTCCTCTTATTTCATGGCACAAGGCAGCCAAACCTCTAGCCTTCCCGGCTAGTCCTCTTGTTTAACGGCATAAGAAAGCCAATCAATAATCTAGGGTTATCCTTAACCCTATTACAAGAAATTTCAGAATAGATAACAGATAGCTCCTAACTTGAGCAAATATTCAAAGAATAATTTACAAATTTGAAGCAAATCTTCAGCAATGAATGTGGATCTCCGAGGTAGCTGAAAACTTTGAATGCTTCACCGGATCTAGACGACTTGAGTAGTGATTGAGATTTGTCAACTTCAATGCACAAGAACTTGCTTTCCAACACTCCAAAAAAATATGCAATGAACACTCTCTTTCTTGATTTCTTTTTCCTCTTTTTCTTTCTCAGATTCGTCATTGTGTTCCTCTGATCTCAACTATTTAAACCAAGAAAAAAGTCCGTTAGACACATTGGTATTAAGAGGAAATTAAAATGGGAGAAAAAATGTAACCATTTGAAATTATTTCCCTAAGCATTGATTGCATTTAATCCTTTGAAGAAAGATCTCTGTCAAACACCAAAAGATCAAAAGTAAGTAATCATAAAAATGAAAATATAATAAAAGAGAGAGAGAGATCATGCAGAGTGGTGGTTGGCTGTAATTATTTTCAGCAAGCTCCTTGAAAACATCCGGCCATGGAGAGAGAAGGAGAGGCATCAAGCTAGCTAAACACCCAAAACAAGTTAGAAAGCTCCACGGCAAGAAGACTTGAAATCAGCCATAAAAGAGGAATAAAGTAGCTAGCTAACAAGCTAAATCAATCCATCATGCATACGGCTAGGAAAGCATCCAGGAAAAAAGTAGTTAGCTCTTCAGCTAACTCAATGAAAAGTTTCATGCATCAAGAGAAAAAGTAGTTAGCTATTTAGCTAATTCAATTCAAATTTCATGCGTCCAGGGAAGGAGAGAAATGATAAAGTGGTTAGCTCTCCAGCTAGCTAGATAAAAGTTAAGTGCATCATGATAAAAGTAGTTAGCTATTTAGCTAACTCAATTTAAATTTCATGCGGCAAGGAGGGATGAAATGATAAAGTAGTTAGTTGCTAAGCTAACTTGTTCAAACATTCATTCGGCCAAGGGAGAAAACGCCCCAAAGTAGTTAGCTATTAAGCTAACTTAATTTGAAATTCATGGTGCCGCCCAAGGGAGAAGCTAGCTCTCTAGCTAGCTTACTTTGAAGTCCATTCGGCCAAGAGAAATTCCTATAAGAAAATAGTTAGCTCTTGAGGCCAACAAGTCAACTCACAAAGCCAACCAGCTAGCTGCCCAGCTAACTGATTTCAAAGAGCATTCGGCAAGACAAAATCAGCTTGAAAATAGTTAGCTCTTGAGGCCAACAAGACAACTAGGAGAGGGAAGAAGTTAGCTCACAAGCTAACTTATCCCAAGCATGGTTTGGCCAAGCTAACAGAGCAAAGAGAATAGCTAAGAAATCCATTCAGCTAGCTAGGAGAAGGAGAAAGCTAGCTAGCTAGCTAGCTATTTCAAAAATCCATACGGCCAAGAAAAGATGCAGAAATCCCTTAGCTAGCTGGATCAGAAATCCAGTTAGCTAACTCAAAGATCCACACGGTTTTAAGAATTACAGAAATGCCATTAACCCAATGGGATTTACAAGAATGCCATTGATAGCTTTCAATGGGATTTACAAGAATGCCATTGACAGCATTCAGTGGGATTTACAGGATTGCCATGCAATGGTTTGAGAAATAATTTTTTACATAATAAATTATCAAATATAGATTTAGTCATTTAAGAAATGAATGATCAAACATTGAAGAACCATGATAAAACATTTGGGCTTGAGGAAAAATATTTGGAATACAAATTCATTGGCTCATTTGAAAATGTTTTTCATGCTATAAGGAAATGATGATGCACGACCGCTGACGTGGAGCATCGGGAGACTTGATCTAGCAGCTGATGAGATTCTCGGGCAGCCGAACGACCTGCAAGAAGTCCCAAGATAGGAGGAGTTCTCCGGTGAAGACCCTCCAACGCCCAAGTCAGTGATCGAGGTCACAGCCGAAGAAGAGCTCGAAAGAGCCCTTTTAGGTCCAGAGAACCCTTAAGGGTGGAGTTGCTCTGGGTGGAAAAGTGAAAGAGTGCTTATGTTAGCCTACCTGAATCTCTTGTGGACTTACCCTTTTATAGGCCATTAAAATCTGCATGGGTTCAGGCGCATGACATTCCACGAGGAGGGAATATCTGTGGGACACGTGTGGGTTACGTGAGCTTGGGCTGGTTGGTGGGTCCTATTCCATCGAAGAGAAAGGGCCAGCGGTTGGTGAGGTAAGTCCTATCAGTTGACGGAATCGGCTGGTAGGTGGGTCTGGTCCCATCAACAGCGTGGTCAGGAGATGCCAGTCTGAGCGAGTCAGACGGTTGATGGTTTTGGCAGGCGCAGGGCTAACCTAAAGAGGTTGGGACCGCCATGGCCTGCCTTAGAGAAGACGGGACCGCCGGGGCCGACCTGAGGAGATCGGGGCCACCACGGCACACCTTGGAGAAGTCAGGGCGGACGGGGCTGACCTGGAGAGGTCGGGGCCACCACGATGCGCCTTGGAGAAGCTGGGGCCGCCGGGGCCGACCTAGAGAGCTCGGGGCCATCACGGCGTGCTCTGGAGAAGCCGAGGCCACCAGGGCCGACCTGGGGAGGTTGGGGTTGCCACAACATGCCTTGGAGAAGCTGGGGCGGACGGGGCTGACCTGGAGAGGTCGGGGCTGCCACAGCGTGTCTTGGAGAAGTCGGGGCCGCTGGGGCCAATCTAGGGAGGCCGGGGCCACCACGACACACTCTGGAGAAGCCGAGACGGACGGGGCCGACCTGAAGAGGTTGGGGCCGCCAGTGCGCCTTGGAGAAGCCGGAGCCGCTGGGGCCAACCTAGGGAGGTCGGGGCCGTCACGGCGCGCTCTAGAGAAACCGGGGCTACCGGGGCCGACCTAGAGATCGGGGCCACCACGGGCGCCTTGGAGAAGCCGGTGCGGACGGGACCAACCTAGGGAGGTCGGGGCCACCACGGTGCGCTCTGGAGAAATCGGGGCCGCCGGGGCTGACCTGGAGAGGTCGGGGCTGCCACGGCGTGCTCTGAAGAAACCGGGGCCATCAGGGCCAACCTGAAGAGGTCGGGGCCGCCACGGCATGCCTTGAAGAAACCGGGGCACCACGACGCGCTCTGGAGAAGCCGGGGCCACTGGGGCCGACCTGGAGAGGCCAGGACCGCCATGGTGCGCCTTGGAGAACTTGGGGTGGACGGGGCCGCGCTTGTGCCACATGGTTGATTTTGGCATGATTACCCCTGTGGCTTTATTGGCCACATCACTAGTCACATCAGATGCCTCCTGCTCCTGAGCGCGAAGGTCCACGCGCCAGTCGCCCTTTGGGCGAAAGGAGCGCGAAAATTCAAAGGCTATGACAACTAACTTTAGGTGCTTTAAATGGCGGGCAAATCGGCGCGCCTTCCCAAAGCGATGTTGCCTCGAAATCTTCTGTAATCATGTGGTAGGTGAGCGCTGACATCGGTCCCGGACGATTTAAGGGGGGGGGGCTCCTCGGAGGATGGGAAAAAGATAAGAGTCATCATTGCTTCTCCGTTCTTCAAGCATTACTATTGGCTGGAGACTCTGCTCCTTGGTGGAATCGAGGCGGGGTGCCTCGGTCGTGGGCAAAATGGCCGGCGCTTTGGGATGCAGCGTAATAGGCGAGGGCCACATGCTGTTCCTGGGGCAGAGCGGTTTGAAATTGGGGTATAAAAGGCGCCTCCCGGGACTGGGGGAGAGTTTTATACTGCCATTGCTTTCCTGCCTTCTTCCCTCTCGAGCTTCCTTGCAACCTGAGACCTTCAGCCTTCGTCTCCTTAACAAATTCCCAGGTTAGTTTCCATTTTTCACCTTCAACCTTTGATCCATGGACCGTAAAGCCATTAAAGAGGGTAAGAAACCAGTAGTAGACCCGTCTTCCTCCCCGGTGAGAGCAGTTCCCATCTCTTTCTGCCGCCCGGCGTCCCCTCTGGTAACTAGCCTTGACCCGGCGGGACCGGAGGGGATTGCATCCACCATAACTCCCGAGGAGGTAGAGGCCATTAGGACTACGTATAGGGTCCCAGACTTCATCCGTTTGTCCGCATCGGAGGGGATTGCACCAGACTTCTTTTTCTTCTTTTTGCGTACTAACCATTATTTTTATGCAGCCATGAAGCTTTCTACGGAGAAGTTTGAGGCCCTTGCACGCCAAAAGAAATGGGCGACCACCGAGCAGGCGAGGCTGGCCAAGAGGCCGCGAAGGGGAGCTCGCACTGAACCGACCAAAACACCTGAAGCTTCTCCGGTTCGGGCACCTGTGGAGGAGCCGGTTTAGGAGGCACCGACCGAAGAGTAGTCCCCAGGCCAGCTGGGGCCGAGACGGAGGGGGAGATCCCAGTCACCACCGAGGCAGCCATGGTAGTTTTGGATCTTGAAGAGGAAGTCCCTGCCACCGCCGACTTGACCGAGGTGGGGTAGGTGGCAATCGTTAGAAGCCCTCCGGCTCCCATCGAGCCGGAGATGGAGAGGGCGTCTCCCGCGGGCCGGAGGAGGGGAGGCCCCCACTGGGAGCCCCAGGGCCGGGGTGACAAGGTCCAGCGATCATCAGGCCGAGAAGGGAGTTCGTCTCGGTGATCCGAGCACCGATCAGCACAGCGGCCATCGGTCGAGCCATTGGGGGGGCCAGCAAGGCCGACGCCCAGGCTGCTCACAATGGAAGACGCCGGGCAGGCCGCCGCCTTGCTATCGAGGGCGCGAACCTCGGCGACTGAGGAGGAGATAGGGCGGCAATCCCATGCCGCCCTCCTTGACATGGTCATGGTCAATGTGCTTCAGGTAACTCTTCGAATATAATCTCCTTTTAGCATACTTTAATTAATCTATGGCTGATGGGCTCCCTTGGCGCAGTTGGCCCACGGGGCCTTGGCCCTCTGTGCGGCGGCAACTCATACAGGGGAGGCCTTTGTGCTCACTATTGGGCGGGCCAACAAGTATAAGGGGCAGGCCCGCACGCTATCCGAAAAGCTAACTCGGCAGCAGGAGGAGGCTGTTAACCCAATTATTGATTTTGATGATTAATAAAGGAATTGAGTATATTCATTATGTTACTAATAAATTTAACAAGTGTTTCAGGGCTTAAAAATATTTGTTTAATCAAAAGGCATCAAGAAACGCGTTTTGAATCAAGTGCCAAAGGTAAGCCTCAAAATTCAGAGCTTGGAGTCGACACCTAGAAAGTTTGGAGCCGACCCCATGGCCAATCAAATGTCTTTCTGATTTTTGATACGGTCCAGAGCCGACACCCAGAGTTTTGAGCCGACACCCAGAGTTTTAGAGTCGACACTTACAGTGTCTGGAGCCGACTCCAACACGGGGACAGAACACGTGATTTTTGACTACCTTGGAGCCGACACTTACAGTCTCTTGGAGCCGACACCTGAACATGGCGAGCCGACACTTTACTTTTTCAGAGCCGACTCCTTAACAAGCTCAGAACTTTCTATTTTTGGATACACGTCTTGGAGCCGACACCTGAAAAGTTGGAGCCGACTCCAACCTATCAGGAATGGATTTTTAAATTGCCAGATCAGCTCAAACGGTAATATTTTCTTTACCTAACCCCTAACGGCTATATTTTATGTATAAAAAAATTTCCAGGTACATCCCAATGGCTAGTTTCACACCCAAAATGGATTAAAGAATCTATAAAAGGGGAAGAGCGTTCATTTGAAAAGAGAAAAATAGAGAAGAAAAACGAAAAAATAGAGAAATCATAATGAAAAAATCCAAGAGGTCTTGAGCAAGAAATCAAGAGAAAAGAATCCACGTTCAAATTCTTCACTCCAAAAAGCTCAAAGAGAAATCCAAGGCGTTCAACTTGAAAAATCGAGGATTTTCCAAAAGCTCTATTTTTGTGATTTCCCAACTTCTCATCTGCAACATCTGTGAAGAATCGGAGCTGAGGCTTGATTCAACATCTCAAAAGAGAAGAGAAAAGAAGAAAAGAAGAAAAGCTCAAATCCAATCATCTTCAAATCAGGCTTTTCTAAACTTATTTATTTACTTTGAATATTTGCTCATTTAAGGAGCTGTGTGTATTGTAAACATTATTCCTTCTTGTTTTTGCTAGTTCAATCAGGGGGATTGAATTAGTGGAGGTGGTATACCTTGGGACAAGCTAGATTAGCTTGTGTTTGGGTTTTGTGCTGGTGAGCCTGGAAAACCAGCTGGGTTCGTTGTGATCCCTGGGAAACAATAAGTTTTGAGTTGTGATCTTGTAAAACAACTCGGCTGTAATTGAGTTGATTATAGTGTGGACCCAAGTGGAACTTGGGAGTGGACGTAGGTGTTGGATACACCGAACCACTATAAATTCTTGTGTTTGCCGTGCTTTAATTGTCTCTCTCTCTATCTCTTCATTTGTGATTGAAATTTATTCTGCACTTAATTATTTCAAAGCCAATAGTTTTAAAAAGGTTAAAATTTTTTAGAACCCAATTCACCCCCCCTCTTGGGTTGCCATCTGGGCCAACAATTGGTATCAGAGCTAGTGCTCATTTGAATTTGGTCTAACGATCAAGAGCTAAAGATCCAAATGGCAGCTCAAGCTAGTTCATCTTACTTAGAAGGTCAATCCACTAATCGACCTCCTTTGTTTAATGAAACTAATTATGGTTATTGGAAAGCTAGGATGAAAATTTTTATTCAAGCACTTGACTATGACTTATGGGGTATCATAGTTAATGGTCCACACACACCCACAATTAGAGTAGATAACATAGTGATTCCTAAGCGGAAATGGAATGGGATGAACATGATAAAAAGTTGGCACAACTTAATGCCAAGGCTATGAATGTTTTATATTGTTCACTAGATGCAAATGAATTTAATCAAATTTCTACATGTATTTCGCGAAAGAAATTTGGGATAGATTAGAGGTTACCCATGAGGGTACAAATCAAGTTAAAGAATCAAAGATAATATTTTAGTGCATAAATATGAATTATTTAGCATGGAACAAACTGAAACCATCACATGCATGTACACAAGATTCACTGATATTGTAAATGGTTTGAAAAGTCTAGGTAAGACCTATACTAATTCTGAACTTGTGCGTAAAATTCTTAGGTCACTTCCAAGATCGTGGGAAGCAAAGGTGACTGCCATCCAAGAAGCAAAGGACTTAAATGTGTTACCTTTGGAAGAGCTACTTGGATCCTTGATGACTCATGAGCTAACCATGAAACAACATCAAGAGGAAGTCAAGAAAAAGAAGACAATTGCTCTTAAAGCTGCAGAAAGTGAGGAGAGCTGTAGTGATGATGATGATGATGAAGAGACTGCACTCCTTGCAAGAAAATTTAAGAAATTCATGCAAAGAAGGAGACCCTTCCACAAGAAGAAATCTGGAACAAAAATGGAAGGAGAAAAGGAGAAAGAGAAGGACAAAGAAAAAGAAAAGGAGCCCTTAATTTGTTATGAGTGTAAGAAACCAGGGCATTTTAGATATGACTGTCCTCAACTGAAGAAAGCCTACAAGAAGAAAAAGAAGGCGTATGTTGCAACTTGGAGTGAAGTGATGAATCCTCTTCAGAGAAAGAACAAAAAGAAGTTGCAAACATTTGCTTTATGGCAAACGATGACAACGAGGTAAGTTCTAAAAACCCTTGTGATGATTTCGCATTTGATGAATTGTTTGAAGCTTTTAATGAACTAGTTGATGATTTTAAAGCCTTGAAAAAGAAATACAAATTTTTGAAAAATGATAATTCAATTCTCATTAAAGAAAAAGATAATCTTACTCATGAGATTGAGATGCTGAAATCTGAAAATGATAATTTAACAAAAGAAAGAAATCAATCTCCAATGAAAATGATAAATTAAAGAAGGAAGTTGATAAATATAAAAATATTATTGATAAATTCACTAATAGTTCTGAAAAACTTAATTTATTATTGAGTAATCAAAGAGCTATATTTGATAAGGCTGGATTAGGGTATAGGCCTAACATAAAATAAAAGTTTGTCAAAAACTTTTTCAGAAAAGAACCAAATAAAGATGATGTTACATGTCATTATTGTAACAAGAAAGGCCATAAATCCTATGAATGTAAGGCAAGAAATAGTAACAAGAATTTAAGTAGTAAAGGAAAGAAAATATGGGTTCCCAAAGGAACAATCTTTTATGCTACTAACCATGAAGGACCCAAGAAGGCTTGGGTACCTAAATATAAGACTTGATCATTTTTGCAGGAGTGTCTTGCGGCCAAAAGAGCAAAGCAAAAGTGGTATCTCGATAGTGGCTGCTCAAGACACATGACGGGTGACAAGGATCAATTCATCACCCTTGAAAGCAAAAGAGGAGGAGTTGTTACGTTTGGTGACAATGGCAAAGGCCAAATCATGGGGTTTGGTAAAATTCAAATAACTCCTCCACATATATTGAAAATGTTTTATATGTAAATGGTTTAAAACATAATCTAATTAGTATTAGTCAATTATGTGATAAAGGTTTTAAAGTATCATTTGAAGCATCTATCTTCACTGTTTCTAATCCCATTGATAATAGCATTATTTTTACTGGAAATAGAAATGACAATGTATACTTAATTGATTTAGACAATTTGTCTACTAGTAATCATTGCTTAGTTGCTAATAATGCTAATATGAATGAGATTGGTTGGTTATGGCATCGTAGATTAGGTCATGCAAGCACACACCTAATTTCAAAATTAATTAGAATGGATTTAGTAAAAGGTCTTCCACAACTAGATTTTGAAAATAAAAAATTTGCAATGCGTGTCAATTTGGAAAGCAAACTAGAAACTCTTTCAAAACTAAAAACATTGTTTCCACTTCTAGGCCACTTGAACTACTTCACATGGATCTTTTTGGACCTACTAGAACCACTAGTCTAGGAGGAAAGAAATATGGTCTTGTGATTGTAGATGATTATTCTAGATACACTTGGGTATTATTTTTAGCTCATAAAGATGAGACCTTTCCATTATTTTTGAAATTCTTCAAGAAGGTCACAAATGAGAAAAACAATACCATAGTGTCTCTTAGAAGTGATCATGGCACTGAATTTGAAAATCATTTATTTGAAAACTTTTGCATTGAAAATGGCATCCATCATAATTTTTCAGCACCTAGAACACCACAACAAAATGGAGTTGTAGAAAGAAAAAATAGAACTTTAGAAGACATGGCCCGTACCATGCTATGTGAAAGCAACCTACCAAAATACTTTTGGACGAAAGCTATAAACACGGCATGCTACATTCTTAATAGAGCTTTAATTAGGCCAATCATTAAGAAAACTCCTTATGAACTATGGAACAATAGAAAACCAAACATAAGTTACTTTCATGCATTTGGTTGTAAATGTTTCATTCATAATAATGGTAAAGATAATCTAGGAAAATTTGATGCAAAATCTGATGAAGGCATTTTCTTAGGATATTCAACATCTAGTAAAGCCTATAGAGTGTTTAACAAGAAACTTAATTGTAGAAGAATCTATTCATGTAATTTTTGATGAATCTTTAGCATCGAGTTCAGGAAAGATTGATGATGAGGAAGATACAAACATATTAGAAAGAGACATTAAAAAATTGAATATAAATGTATCTTCAGATCATGAACAAGAAGTTAAAGATGATGATTCTCCTAGTGTTGATGTTGTTGATGCAAATCATAATGATAGATCTTCCTAGAGATTGGAGATATGCCTATGGTCATCCAAAAGAATTAATTATAGGTGATCCATCTCAAGGAGTAAGAACTAGATCATCAATGAGAAACATCAATAATCATCTTGCATTTGTATCTCAAATTGAACCTAAAACTATTGAAGAGGCTGAAAAAGATAATAATTGGATGTTAGCTATGCAAGAGGAATTAAATCAATTTACTAGAAATAATGTCTGGACCCTTGTAGATAGACCTAAAGATCATTCTGTTATAGGATCAAAATGGGTATTTAGAAATAAATTGGATGAAAATGGCATAGTAATTAGAAACAAAGCTAGATTAGTCGCAAAAGGATATAATCAAGAGAAGGAATTGATTTTGATGAAACTTTTGCACCTGTAGCTAGATTAGAAGCAATTAGATTATTACTCGCATTTGCATGTCATATGCATATCAATTTATTTCAAATGGATGTTAAAAGTATTTTTAAATGGATTTATAAATGAAGAAGTTTTTGTTGAACAACCACCTGGTTTTAAGATCATGAATTTCCAAATCATGTTTTTAAATTGCACAAAGCACTATATGGTTTAAAACAAGCACCTAGAGCTTGGTATGAAAGATTAAGTAAATTTCTGATTGAAAATGATTTTACAAGAGAAATGTTGATAAAACACTATTTTTGAAAAGAAAAGACAATGATTTATTAGTAGTACAAATATATGTTGATGATATTGTATTCGGTGCTACTAACAATCTTTTGTGTCAAGAATTTGCTAAGTTAATGCAGGGTGAATTCGAAATGAGCATGATGGGAGAACTCAACTTCTTCCTAGGACTTCAAATCAAGCAAAGCAAAGAGGGGATTTTCATCAATCAAGCAAAATACACAAAAGAACTTCTCAAGAAGTTTGGAATGGAGTCAATCAAACCACTTGGAACACCTATGAGTCCTTCATGCAAATTGGACAAAGATAAAGATGGTAAGAAAGTAGATCAAAAATATTATAGAGGTATGATCGGATCTCTGCTTTACTTAACAGCTAGTAGACCAGATATCATGTTTGCTGTTTGTTTATGTGCTAGATTTCAATCTGAACCTAAAGAATCTCACTTAATTGCTGTGAAAAGAATCTTAAGATATTTAAGTGGAACTAAAAATGTAGGTTTATGGTACTCTAGAGACTCAACATTAAACTTGATTGCATATTCTGATTCTGACTATGCTGGATGCAAACTAGATAGAAAAAGCACAAGTGGTGCATGTCAATTTTTAGGAAGTAACTTAATCTCTTGGTTTAGCAAAAAGCAAAATTCGGTTGCATTATCAACTGCTGAAGCAGAATATGTTGCAGCTGGAAGTTGCTGTGCTCAAATCCTTTGGATTAAGAGACAACTTGAAGATTATGGCATAACACTTGATAAAACTCCTATTAGATGTGATAATACGAGTGCAATAAATTTAACAAAAAATCCAATTCAACATTCAAGAACAAAACACATTGAAATTAGATATCACTTTATAAGAGAACATGTAGCTAATAATGAAATTTGTCTTGATTATGTTAATACTGAAGAACAATTAGCTGATATATTTACAAAACCTTTAAGTGAAGAGAGATTTTGTTATCTTAGAGGTGAATTAGGGATTTGTGACCCTTTGGAATGATTTTGAAACTCTAAGGAACGACTATCTAGATTTCTATTAATTTCTTGATATTCATTTCATAATTTTAAGGACAAATTATCTAGTCATATGAGCAATTTGATTCTTCATATTTCAAAGATTTTTTCAAAATTTTATTGAACCTATTTTGACAAGTTTCAGATGTTTGAATCTCAGTTTTTTTCTCTGAAACTGTCAGTGGAGTCGACACCTCAGTTTGAGGAGTCGACACCTCATCTGTGTCGCTCTCGGTCCTGACCTTAGAGCCGACACCCGTATAAGTGGAGCCGACTCCAGTTCGAGCGCTGACTGTGTTAGCGATTTGGAGTCGACACCCAACTTTGCGGGAGTCAACACCTGAGGGTCCCAAATCGACTTTATTAGGGCAGAGTCGACACTTCGTCATTTCATTCATTTTCAAATCCTTAACCAAACTCTTCCAAAATTCTCTCAAAACCTCCCCAACTCAAATTCCACTCTATTCGAACTTTCCTAAGGATCTAAATGGCACCTAAGAGGAGAGGATCCGTACTTGGAGCGCCGTGATGACTGGGAAGTTCGGCGAGGCGACCCGTCCACGAGCCGTCTCCGAGCGAGGATTCCACAACCCAATCGGACAGTCCAGGCCCTTCTTCTCCTCAGGTAGACACCTTAGCCGGGAAGTGATTACCATGGGTAGAAAGGTCGATTTCGAGTTCTTTGAGTCCGAGGGTTTTTCAATTGGAAATCAAATCAAGGAGCTAGTTGGGATAAAGTGTGCTCATTAGATGTTCCTACCTATCCGGCCCTTGTCAAGGAGTTCTACTTCAATTTGTCAAGAGGTGATGGTGGGATCGTAAGCTCTGTTAGAGGTAAAAGAATCCACCTTACTTTTCAGAAATTAGGAAATCTTCTAAGCATTCCAATCATCGGATTAGCAGCAGATGTTCACAGTGAGAGGTCAGATGCTCTGTCAAGAATGTTAGGGAGAGAAGTAATAGAATTTGAAGAGGTTAGGGCTAACCAATTGCCCTTGGAGTTGAGGTTACTTCATAATATTTGCAGCAGAATTTTATTTCCTAAGACCGGACGATTTGAATATGTCTCGGAGCGAGACATAGTGGTGATGGATACTGTGTTGACTGGTCAACCCATAAACCTTGCTGCAATGATGATTTTCTATATGGCCGAGGCTGGAGGAAAAAGGAGATCTTCCCTACCCTACGGCATGATTTTGACTATGGTTTTCAGGAGCCAAGGAGTTGTGATTTTGGATAATGAGCCTTCCAAGAACCTTAGGCATACTGATTACTATAGTTTGGCTACAGTTCATCGGATGGGATTTGTGAAGATCAATGGACAATGGGAGAGGAAAGGCAGTTTGGATGTGAGAGCCACTGAATTGAGGTCTTCAGCACCTTTTGAGGCTGGTCCATCTGTGAGGATTCCTTCTCCACAGCCTGACAGTCCTGCTCCTGCTCCTGCTCCTACTCCTGTCCGGTACCTCCATCTACTTCATCAGTCAGATTTTCAGACATTCAAATGAGCAACTTAAACGTCTACTTGCTGCTCAGAAGGATGAAATGAAGACTGAGTTTGACAGTCACTTTATGAATTTAAAAGAGACTCTTTATTCTTTAGATGATCGCATTAGTAAGATTGAGTCCACTCTTAGCTCATCTGCTGAATCCTTAACGACTGATCTAAAGAACATATTTGAAGAACTTAAGGATATTTGTGGAGACTCTGAAACCTACTCAAGATGCAATGCTGAACTTCAAGATAAAATCATGACTGCATGCTCATTTGTTGATAGAAGATTGAAAGAATTTGTAGCAACTCAGAGTGATGGGATGGGAAAGATTTTAGAACGTTTACAAAGGATTATTAGAACTAATATGTGACTATCATGTAATGAAGTACAGTTTTTTGATTCAATGAAGTGTAAGCTTTGTAATGATGTTTTATCTTGAAATCTTAATGTAATGATGTATAGTTTGATGTTTTACAAAGTTCAATTTCACTTTGTAATACCTGACTTTTTGATGTAATGAAATTATCTTTTGATCTATCAATGTTATCATTTTACTCTTCTTAATCTTTTTGTTGATTACAAAAAAGGGAGAAAGTTATGTCGTATATGCATTGATTAGTTATGCTTTGATTGGTATTTGATTGGTATTAAATTATTTTGGATATGCAAGCTTAAGTGAAAATTGATATAACTGAATTTTAGAAGCAAAATGAAGAACAATTGTTAAATTGAACTTCATAGGGGGAGCTACCTTATTCAGGGGGAGCTTACCTGTGAGGATCATATCTTTGAAAACTTTGATTTGAGAATCCTATGCATATACTCAATGTTTTTATAATCATCAAAAAGGGGGAGATTGTTGACCCAATTATTGATTTTGATGATTAATAAAGGAATTGAGTATATTCATTATGTTACTAATAAATTTAACAAGTGTTTCAGGGCTTAAAAATATTTGTTTAATCAAAAGGCATCAAGAAATGCATTTTGAATCAAGTGCCAAAGGTAAGTCAAAATTCAGAGCTTGGAGTCGACACCTAGAAAGTCTGGAGCCGACCCCATGGCCAATCAAATGTCTTTCTGATTTTTGATACGGTCCGGAGCCGACACCCAGAGTTTCGAGCCGACACCCAGAGTTTCGGAGTCGACACTTACAGTGTCTGGAGCCGACTCCAACACGGGGACAGAACGCGTGATTTTTGACTACCTTGGAGCCGACACTTACAGTCTCTTGGAGCCGACACCTGAACATGGCGAGCCGACACTTACTTTTTCGGAGCCGACTCCTCAACGAGCTCAGAACTTTCTATTTTTGGATACACGTCTTGGAGCCGAAAAGTTGGAGCCGACTCCAACCTGTCAGGAACGGATTTTTAAATTGCCAGATCAGCTCAAACGGTAATATTTTCTTTACCTAACCCCTAACGGCTATATTTCATGTATGAAAAACTTTTCAGGTACATCCCAACGGCTAGTTTCACACCCAAAAATGGATTAAATAGAATCTATAAAAGGGGGGAAGAGCGTTCGTTTGAAAAGAGAAAAAATAGAGAAGAAAAAAAAAAATAGAGAAATCATAGTGAAAAATCCAAGAGGTCTTGAGCAAGAAATCAAGAGAAAAGAATCCATTTAAATTCTTCCACTCCAAAAAGCTCAAAGAGAAATCCAAGGCGTTCAACTTGAAAAATCGAGGATTTTCCAAAAGCTCTGTTTTTGTGATTTTCCAACTTCTCATCTGCAACATCTGTGAAGAATCGAGCTGAGGCTTGATTCAACATCTCAAAAGAGAAGAGGAAAAGAAGAAAAAGAAAAGCTCAAATCCAATCATCTTCAAATCAGCTTTTCTAAACTTGTTTATTTACTTTAAATATTTGCTCATTTAAGGAGCTGTGTGATATTGTAAACATTATTCCTTCTTATTTTTGCTAGTTCAATCAGGTGGATTGAATTAGTGGAGGTGGTATACCTCGGGACAAGCTAGATTAGCTTGTGTTTGGGTTTTGTGCTGGTGAGCCCGAAAACCAGCTGGGTTGTTGTGATCCCTGGGAAATAACAAGTTTTGAGTTGTGATCTTGTAAAACAACTCGGCTGTAATTGAGTTGATTATAGTGTGGACCCAAGTGGAACTTAGGAGTGGACGTAGGTGTTGGATACACCGAACCACTATAAATTCTTGTGTTTGCCATGCTTTAATTGTCTCTCTCTCTATCTCTTCATTTGTGATTGAAATTTATTTTGCACTTAATTATTTCAAAGCAATAGTTTTAAAAAGGTTAAAATTTTTAGAACCCAATTCACCCCCCCTCTTGGTTGCCATCTGGGCCAACAAGGCCAAGGCCCAAGAGGAGGACCTTGGCGGCCGGTTGAAGGAGGCGGAGCGCCAAGCCAACGTCGAGAGCGGCCGGGCTTCCACGGCCGTGACCTAGCTATCTCTAGTCTCGTCTAGGCTGGACTCGGCCAGGGCCGAGATAGAGGGGCTATACCGCCAGCTCCAGCATGCGGAAGGCCGGGTTGACGCGGCGGCAGATGAGGCTTGTGCGCGATGGAGAGAGCTGCCGCAGCGGAGGCAGCGGTGGTCGATGCCGGGCATGAGAGGCCGGGGCAAAGGCCCATGCTCATGAGGCCAGAGCCCGCACCAAGGAGGTGGAGAATAAGGCCTGGGAAGCCAGGCGCGTGCCAAGGAGGCTGAGGCCAACGCCGAAACATGGATCCAGGAGGTCGAGGCCAGGGCAGAGATGCAGATCTGGGAGATCAAGGCCAAGGCGGAGGCGCAAATCCGGGAAGCCAAGGCCAAAGTGACCCAAGCCGTCGCCGATTTTAAGGCCTCGGCAGAGTTCGAACAGGAGGTTTTGGAGGCCAGCTTTGACATCTATACAAAGGGCTTCGAATTTTGCAAGGAGAAAGTGTCTGCGATCCCCAATATCAGCAGCCCCCCTTGAAAAGATTCAGCTTGGGGGTCCTGGTGATAAGGAGGCGGCGGAGGAGGAAGAGGCCGGAGAGGAGCCGGGGACGAATAGGCCCTAGGAAATTTTGTATTTTTTTCTTCCCTTGTACCCGACTCTAGGTCGAATTTTGTAACCATTATAAAGCAATTAATGAGAAGAAAACCATTTTCTGAATGTTTTGTTCCCTCATTGTAAGGCATCACGTGTGTTGAAAGTGTCGCGCAGATCCTGGTACTCATATCTGGTGGCGCCCAAATAGGTTCGCAGGAGTTTGCACCGCTGAATAGACTTATAGGTAGTTGAGGTAACTTAACACCGGCTGCAGTCGTTTAGGCCTTTTGAGTTTTCTCTTTGTTGTCTATCTCTACAGCGGCTGAGCGCACGGTGAACCTGCGAACTTAGGAGTCTGCCTGAACGGGCATGAAGCCATTGAACTTAATTCCAAAGGTTGCACTGGCAGGCAAAGTCCACCGGGGGTGGTGTGAAACAGGGCGATGCCTTTCTAGTCAAGGTGTCGATGGATTTCGTCTTCGGACTATTGCGATGTGTCGAGATCAAGTTTGATGGGAAGAGCCGGAGCGGGCCGACTGGGGTGAGACCAGAGCGCGAGCTCGAGGCCGGTGCGGGATGGCAATTTGAGGCCGGTGCTGGGATGGCAATTTGAGGCCGGTGCCAAGATGGCAATTTGAGGCCGGTGTCGGGGGTGGTGTCTTATGGGCCGCGATGCCGGCGAGGTCCTTTTGAACCGCCTTGAGGGTTTAAGAACCGCTGCGAGGGGCAACTCGACTGGTTACGGAGCCTTAGGGACTTGAACAACTTGGGAGCACCGTCGTGCCGGGACCGAGTGGTGTACCATGGGCCGCGATGCCGGCGAGGTCCTTTTGAACCACCTCGGGGGTTTAAGAACCACTGCGAGGGGCAACTCGACCGGTTACGGAGCCTTAGGGACTTGAACGACTCGGGGCACCGCTGTGCCGGGGCCGAGTGGTGTCCCATGGGCCGCGATGCCGGCGAGGTCCTTTTGAACCGCCTCGGGGTTTAAGAACTGCTGCGAGGGGTGACTCGACCGGTTACGGAACCTTAGGACTTGAACGACTCGGGGCACTGCCGTGCCGGGGCCAAGTGGTGTCCCATGGGCCGCGATGCCGGTGAGGTCCTTTTGAACAACCTCGGGGGTTTAAGAACCACTGCGAGGGATGACTCGACTGGTTACGGAGCCTTAGGGACTTGAATGACTGGGGGCACCACCGTGCCGGGGCCGAGTGGTGTCCCATGGGCCACGATGCCGACGAGGTCCTTTTGAACTGCCTCGGGGGTTTAAGAACCGCTGCGAGGGGCGACTCGACGGTTACAGAGCCTTAGGGACTTGAACGACTCGGGGCATCGCCGTGCCAAGGCCGAGTGGTGTCCCATGGGCCACGATGCCGACGAGGTCCTTTGACCCGCCTCAGCGGTTTAAGAACCGCTGCGAGGGGCGACTCGACCGGTTACGGAGCCTTAGGACTTGAACGACTTGAGGGCACCACCATGCCGGGGCCGAGTGGTGTCCCATGGGCCACGATGCCGACGAAGTCCTTTTGAACCGCCTCGGGGGTTTAAGAACCACTGCGAGGGGCGACTCAACCGGTTACGGAGCCTTAGGGACTTGAACGACTCAGGGGCACCGCTGTGCCGGGGCCGAGTGGTGTCCCATGGGCCGCGATGCTGGCGAGGTCCTTTTAAACTACCCGGGGGTTTAAGAACCGCTGCGAGGGGCGACTCCACCGATTATGGAGCCTTAGAGACTTGAACGACTCGGGGCATCGCCGTGTCGGGCCGAGTGGTGTCCCATGGGCCACGATGCCGGCGAGGTCCTTTTGCGAGATCTGTCCCTCGGATGCAGGGAGAAACGACTTTGGTGTTGAAGAAGGTCTTTTATTGCTCACATCATGGAGGGATACATTATTGATAATATCGACGGAGGTTGTCTGCATTCCAGGTACGCGGGATAGGTCGGCCATCGAGTTCTTCAATTCGGTACGCTCCTAGACGGAGCGCCTCGGTGATGCGATAAGGACCTTCCCAATTGGTGGACAGCTTGCCCCCTTCCGCTGGCTTGGACACCTTGGCCTTTCTCAGAACTAGATCTCCAGGGCGAAAACACTTTGGGGCGGACTCGGCGTTATAATACTTGGCTGTCCGCTGGCAGAAAGCGGCCATACGCAATCTCGCCTGATCATGCATTTCGTCAATGAAGTCGAGGTTTGCCCTCATCTGGTGGAGTTGTCTTCCTGTTATAGGATTCCACATGCCGGCTTGGTAGTCCAATCTCCATGGGAATGACCGCTTCGGACCCAAAAGTTAGACTAAATGGGGTCTTGCCTGTCGGAGCTCTTGGGGTAGTGTGGTAGGCCCATAATACACTAGGAAGCTCTTCTACCCATCGACCTTAATTTGGATCCGTCCAGCCGAGTTCTGAGTCCTCTAAGGATGGTGCGGTTCATGAACTTGACCTCCCCATTGGTCTGGGGGTGGCCGACAGAGATAAACCGGTGGCGGATGCCCAGCTCGTCACAAAAGGTCTTGAATGTGGCATTGTCAAACTGGCGACCGTTATCGTGATGAGAGTGTGCGGTAGGCTGAAGCGACATATGACCGACTTCTAGAAAAAGGCTTTGACCTTGCTCTCCGTGATTTTGGCCAGCGCCTCGACCTTAACCCATTTGGTGAAGTAGTCGATGGCGATAATTAGGAATTTCTATTGTCCAAAAGCCGGAGGGAATGGCCCAAGGATGTCCATCCCCCACTGGGCAAAGGGTCATGGAGCCGAGAGCGGATTTAGAGGAACAGAGGGTTGGTGCTGGATGTGCGCATGACGCTGGCAGCCGTCACACTTCTGGACTAACCTGGCTGCATCATCTCTCAGAGTGAGCCAGAAGTACCCTTGTCGGAGGGCCTTCTGGGCTAAGGACCTGCCCTCCGGGTGGTTCCCACATATGCCCTCATGGATTTCTCTAAGGATATAGTCGGCATAGGCAGGTCCCACGCACTTGAGCAAGGGGTAGGAAAATGATCTTCTGTATAGATGTCCGTTTACGAGGACGAATTTGGAGGCCCTCCACTTAAGTAGTCTGGCTTCATTGCGATCATCGGGGAGGGTGCCATCTGTGAGATAGCGGACGTAGGCATCCATCCATGTCAGCTCTTAGGTGAGCGGGAGGATTTCCTCACTATCTTCTATGCTGGGTCTTTCTAGGTGCTCGACAAAGGCGTCCCTTGTGATGCCGTCGGTGGAGGTAGCCAAGCGGGAAAGGGTGTCGGCCTTGGCATTTTCGCTCCGGGAATATAGCTAATACTGAAGTAAGAGAGTAGAGAAACTAGGGATCGGACCTTATCTAGGTACCAAGTCATGGCGGAATCACGTGCCTCGTACTCTCCATTGATCTGCTTGGAGACAAGTTGTGAGTTAGTGAAAGCTCTGAGGCACCTTATCCAAATTCTTGAGCGAGCCTCAGGCCTGCCAGTAAGGCCTCGTACTCGGCTTGATTGTTGGTGGCTTCGAACAAAAACCAGAGGGCACATTCCACGTTTTACCATCAGGGCCCACAAGAATGAGGCCTGCGCCGCTTCCTTGGGAATTTGAGGTGCCATCCACATGGAGGATCCAAGACTCCCCATCATCCTCTGGCTTGGCAACAGGTTGCTCCGCGGGAGCCCTCTTGATTGGCTCCTCAGCCCAAGTGCACTCGACCAGAAAGTCGGCCAAGACCTGGGACTTCAAGGCGGGTCGAGCTTGAAAAGAGAGATCGAACTCTCCCAGCTTGATGGCCCATTTGGCAAGTCGGCCTGAGGTGTCCGGGCGAGCCAGGATGGCTCGGAGGGGTTGGTCCATGAGCACCACAATGGGATGGGCCTGAAAGTATGGCGGAGGCGTCAGGCGGAGACGATCAAGGCAAAGATGATTTTTTCTGTCCTGGAATACTGACCTCCGCATCATGGAGTACCTTGCTCACGTAATAGACAGGTATCTGGGTCCCGTCAGCATCGAGATCACAAAACTGAGCTAACGGCTTCTGGAGAGGCGGCGAGGTAGAGAAAAAGACTCTCTCGTCCCTTGGCTTAGATAGGAGCGGTGGGGAAGACAGAAATGCCTTCAGCCCATCGAAGGCTTCCTGGCAGTCGCCCGTCCACTCGAAGCTGTTCACCTTCTGCAGGGCTTTAAAGAAGGGTAAGCATCGCTCGGCTGATTTGGAGAGAAAACGGCTTGAAGCTGCTACCCTCACGGTGAGTCGTTGCACCTCCTTCTTGCTAGATAGTGGCCTCATATCGAGGATAGCGCTGATTTTCAGGGTTTGCCTCAATCCCTGCTGGGTCACCATGAAGCCTAAGAACTTGCCCGCTGTAATGCCGAAGGCACATTTCTTGGGGTTTAGCTTGACTTGGAAGCGGCGGAGGTTGTTGAAGGTTTCTTCTAGATCGGATATGTGGTTGGAAGCGAGGATGCTTTTCATCAGCATGTCATCCACACAGACCTCCATGTTCTGGCCCAGCTGGTCTTGGAAGACTTTATTCATCAATCTTTGATAAGTCACTCCCGCATTTTTGAGGCCGAAGGGCATCACCTTATAACAATAAATGCCTTTCTTCGTCACGAATGACATGTGCTTCTCATCGCTCGGGTCCATCTTTATTTGGTTATACCCGGAGAAGGCGTCCATGAAGCTAAGAAGTTCATGGCCGGAGGTGGAATCCACCAGCTAGTCGATCCGAGGCAGAGGAAAACTATCCTTCGGACATGCCTTATTCAAGTCAGTGAAGTCAATGCAAATCTGCCAGTTCCCATTCGCCTTTCACACCATGACCACATTGGCCAGCCAGCTGGGATAGTGTGCCTCTCGGATATGGCCGGCGGCGAGCAGCTTGTTGACTTCTTCGTCAATGGCCTTCTGTCGTTCAGGAGCAAAGCTCCTCTTCCTTTGACGGACCGACGGTGCTTCGGATCGATATTCAGCTTATGGGTGATCACCTTCGGAGGAATACCAGGCATGTCGGACGACCAAGCGAACACGTCTGAGCTGGACCGCAATAAGGTCAAGAGACGGTCACGGTCTTTTGGGGGGAGGAGTCCGCGATGCGCACAGTCCTCGTCGGGTCATCTCCTAGAGGAAAAGTTAAGAGCCTCTCGGCCGGTTCTCCCCCTTTATTGGACTCCCTGGGGTCAGGCGCTTCTGGGACCGACTCGGCTTCCAGAGGACTTAATGCTGCGTGATAACAAGGCAGGATTGAGCTGACCTCGCCTCTCATTTCTCCGATACCTTCACTAGTAGGGAACTGCACCAACAAACATCGGGTGGAGATGACCGCATCCAATAAGTTTAAGCCTGGGTGCCCGAGGATGGCGTTGTATGCCAAGGATACTCGTACGACCAAGAACTTTATGATAACTGTGCTTTGGCATGGCAGTGTTTCGGCCGTCACTGGCAAGGATATTTGCCCTCAACCCTTACTGAATCCCCTATGAATCCGACTAAAGGGGTCGCTACGGGCCAAAGAGTCAATAGATAATCCCATCCTAACAAATGCGTCGTAGGTAAGGATGTCAGCTGAGCTGCCACTATCAACTAATATCCTTTTTACATAGTGTTTGGCGATCATCATGGAGACAACGACACCTTCGTTGTTTACATTGTCAACATTTGCTGATCCCCCCCAAAAACTACATCACCTGGCGCCTCCTCCCCTCTCGGCCGCTTAGATGAAGAAGCCGCTCCCCAAGACACCATTCCAACCGTCCGCTCCGTGGGGTGTTATTGATAGTGGCCTGAGCGGGCGGTGGTCTCATAAGTGCCGGTAGTGGTTGTGGTGCCTTCTGGACATACTTTCCGAGGTAGCCCCATCGGATAAGCTCCTCGATGGCGCACTTCAAGTTGTAGCAACTATCGGTGTCATGGCCATAGTCTCGGTGGAAGCGGCAATAGCGGCTCTTATCGCGGGGGTGCCCTTCTTCATGGGAGGGGGCCGCTGGAGGTAAGGCTCGCCCTCGATCTCCATAAAGATATGAGAGCGGGGAGCAAGAAGAGGTGTGAGCTCACCCTCCCAAGGGGTGAGGCTTTGACGCTCGCGGTCCGATCGTCGGGGCGGTTCGGGCCGCCGGGGGCGAGAAGGTCCGCTTGGCTCTGGGCGAGCAGGCTTGCGGCTGGAGCTCCTTGAGGATTCTCGGGTGAGATCAGCCTCATCCGCGCGGATGTACTTTTGAGCCCAGAAAAGGAGGTCGAATAGGAGTTTGGGGGCTTCTTATCCAAAGAGAAGGTGAAGTGGGACAGAAGGAGCCCCCGCTTCAGCGCCAACGTTGCCACCGCGTTGTCCAGATGGTAGCTTCAAGGGCGGCGATCTTGAACCAGGCCACAAAGTCCCACAGCAGCTCCCCTTCCTTTTGGCGGACGAAGAAGAGATGGTCCGCGACTCTTAGGATCCGCCGGCAGGCATCAAAATGCGCCAAAAAGGCCCTTTTCAGCTCTCAAAAAGAGTCGATGTTGTGAGACGACAGGCGCGAGTGCCAAGCACGAGCAGCTTTCCGTAGGGTGGCGGGGAAAGCTTTGCAGAGAAGGGCGTCCGTAGCACCCTGGACTTGCATCATAGCCTTGTAACTCTTGAGGTGGTCGAGAGGGTCCATCGTACCATCACGGATCTATCTGGGGGAAACGGAATCTGGAGGGGACATGCTCCTCCAGTATCCGACGGGTGTAAGGGGGACAGGTGTCATACTCCTTCTCCGGCTGTTGTTAATCTTCCCGGAGAGCTCGTCCAGTCGCCGGTGATACTCGTCCAGGCGTTCCTCCGCCTGACGATTGATCGCCGGGGACCTCCGAGATGGCTGGAGGATGAAGAAGAAGAAGAAGAAGGACAAGGACGCGGAGGTGAGACTTCCGTTTTGGTCCTCTTGTGGTGCGGCTCTGGCGAAAACTTGCTCGGGCCACAATCAGGGGACCGTGGCCGCTTGGGAGGCTCACGATGAGGCTTCCTAGGGGAAACCCGACGACGACGATCCCTCGCTGAGGAGAACCTCCCCTTGCCGACTGCTGACTGGCAGGGGGCGGTCTGGTATTGGGTGGCCACGGACTGCTGCTGCTGAAGTTCATGGACCATGGTGGTGAGAGTTTGGACTTGCTGGGTATGAGCCGCCAGCTGCTCCGCAGCTGGGGCAACCGCCTCTGGTTGCGGGGAGGTAATGGGAGGATCGACAGCAGGAGGTTGGTCTCTTGCTGCCTAGCCGTGGGGAGATGTCCCCCAGGGTGACTGACTGAGGCATCCTGAGCCCGTGTCATCACCATTGTTGAAAAGGGAGAGAAAAGAGAGGTATACTGTGGGGTTCGGGTCTTCTTTTTCCGTCTACCTACCTAGCGCGCCAATCTGATGACACACGACCACTGACGTGGAGCGCCGGAAGACTTGATCTGGCAGCTGACGAGATTCTCGGGCAGCCAAATGACCTGCAAGAAGTCCCAAGATCGAAGGAGTTCTCCGGTGGGGACCCTCCGATGCCCAAGTCAGTGATCGAGGTCACAGCCGAAGAAGAGCTTGAAAGAGCCCTTTTAGGTCCAGAGAACCCTTAAGGGTGGAGTTGCTCTGGGTGGAAAAGTGAAAGAGTGCTTATGTTAGCCTACCTAAATCTCTTGTGGACTTACCCTTTTATAGGCCATTGAAATCTGCATGGGTTCGGACGCATGACATTCTGCGAGGAGGGAATGTCTGCGGGACACATGGGGGTTACGTGAGCTTGGACTGGTTGGTGGGTCCTGTCCCATCGGAGAGGGAGGGCTAGCGGTTGGTGAGCCAAGTCCTATCAGTCGGCGGAATCAGCTGGTAGGTGGGTCTGGTCCCATCAACAGCGTGGTCAGGAGATGCCAGTCTGAATGGGTCAAACGGTTGGTGGTTTTGGCAGGCGCAGGGCCAACCTAAAGAGGTCGGGGCCGCCACGGCCTGCCTTGGAGAAGACGGGGCCGCCGGAACCGACCTGGGGAGGTTGGAGCTGCCACGGCACACCTTAGAGAAGCCGGGGTGGATGGGGCCGACCTGGAGAGGTTAGGGCCGCCACGGCGCGCCTTAGAGAAGTCGGGGTCACCAAGGCTGACCTAGGGAGGTCGGGGCCACCACGGTGCGCTCTGGAGAAGCCGGAGCCGCCGGGGCCGACCTAGGGAGGTCGGGGTCACCATAGCGCGCCCTGGAGAAGCCGGGACGGACGGGGCCGACCTGGAGAGGTCGGGGCCACCGGGGCCAACCTGGGAGGTCGGGGCCGCCACGGCGTGCTCTGGAGAAGCCGGGGCGGATGAGGCCGACCTGGAGATGTTGGGGCCGCCACGACGCGCCTTGGAGAAGCCGGGGCCGACCTTGGGTGGTCGGAGCCACTACGGCGCGCTCTGAAGAAATCGGGGCCGCCAGGGCCGACCTGGAGAGGTCGGGGCTGCCACAGCGTGCCTTGGAGAAGCCGGGGCCGATGGGACCAACCTGGGAAGGTTGGGCCGCCACGACATGCTCTAGAGAAACCGGGGCCGCCGGGGCCGACCTGGAGAGGTCGGGCCCACCATGACGCGCTCTGGAGAAACCGGGGCCGCCACAACGCGCCTTGGAGAAACCGGGGCCACCACGGTGCGCTCTGGAGAAGCCGGGGCCGACCTGAAGAGGTCGGGGCTACCACGGCGTGCCTTGGAGAACCTAGGGCGGATGGGGCCACGCTTGTGCTACGTGGTTGATTTTGCCATGATTACCCCTGTGGCTTTATTGGCCACATCACTGGTCACATCAGGAACAATACAATAGTTCATGCTAAGGTAGTTTTAGTCATTTATAAAACAAATATTTTGTGATACTTTTGAAGCAAACGTCCATTTGAAAAATTCATTTGCCCTTTTCAAAAACATTTGGACTTACAAAAATACAATCACATTACCTTCATTTTACCTTTGTAATACCTTTCTTTTGGTATGTAGAGTAATCCAATTTAGAGTAACATTATCTTGATGATTCACCTGAAATTTGTTTAACTTAACCATAAAATCATTAGTATCATGCTTAATTGTTTTGTGATCATCAAAATCAATATGAGGTCAACATATTTGATTTTAGAAGAGTCGATTCATGTAGTATTTGATGAGTCTTTAACATGAAGTTCTGAAAAAAAAGATGATGAGGAAGATACTAATATACTTGGAAGAGATTTTAAAAAACTGAATGTTGATGTATCTTTAGATCATGAACCTGAAGCTAAGGATGATGTGTTGATACTACTCGTAATGATACATATCTACCTAGAGATTGAAGATATGCTTATGGTCATCCAAAGGATCTAATCATAGGTGATCATCTCAAGGTGTATGAACTAGATCATTTATAAGAAATATCAATAATCATCTTACATTTGTGTCTCATATAAAGCCCAAAACAATTGAGGAAGCTGAAAAGGACAATTATTGGATATTAGCTTTGCAAGAAGAGTTGAATCAGTTCATTAGGAATAAGGTATGGACCTTAGTTGATAGACCATTAGATTATCCAGTTATAGGATCCAAATGGGTATTTAGAAATAAGTTAGATGAAGATGATACTATTGTTAGAAATAAGGCTAGACTAGTTTCAAAGGGATATAATCAGAAAGAAGGTATCAATTTTGATGAAATCTTTGCGTCTGTTGCTAGATTAGAAGCCATAAGTTGTTACTTGCATTTGCATATTGCATGAACATTAACTTATTTTAGATGGATGTAAAAAGTATATTTTTGAATGGTTTTATAAATGAAGAAGTTTATGTTAAACAACCATCTAGTTTTGAAGATCATAAATTTTTAAATTATGTTTTTAAATTACACAAAGCATTTTATGGTTTAAAACAGGCACCTAAAGCTTGGTATGATAGACTTAGTAAATTTCTGATTGAAAATAATTTTTGTAGAGGTAATGTTGACAAAACCCTATTTTTGAAAAGAAAAGAAAAGAATTTATTAGTAATACCATTTATGTTAATGATATAGCATTTGGTGCTACTAACAATATTCTTTGTCAAGATTTTGCTAAGCTAATATAAGGAGAATTTAAAATAAGCATGATGAAAGAACTGAATTTCTTTCTTGGACTCCAAATCAAACAAGAAAGAGAAAAATTTTTTATTAACCAAATAAAATACATAAAGAAAATTCTTAAGAAGTTTGGTATGAAAATTATCAAACCTCTTGGCATACCAATGAGTCCTTTATGCAAACTCGATAAGGATGAAGATGGTAAGAAAGTAAATCAAATGCTTTATAAAGGTATGATTGGTTATCTACTTTATTTAATAGTTGGTAGACCTGATATTATGTTTGTTGTATGCTTATGTGCAAGATATCAATCCGATCCTAGAGAATCTCACTTAATTGTTGTAAAAAGAATTTTCAGATATCCAAGTGGAACAAAAAATATAGGATTATGGTATTCTAGAGACTCATCTTTTGATTTGATTGCATATTCTGATTCTAATTTTGTTGATTGTAAACTAGATAGAAAACATACGAATGGTGCATGCCAATTCTTAGGCAGTAACTTAATCTCTTGGTATAGCAAAAAGCAAAATTTAGTTGCATTATCAACTGCTGAAGTTGAATATGTTGCAGTTGAAAGTTGTTGTGCTCAAATCCTTTGGATTAAGTGACAACTTGAGGATTATGGCATCACACTTGATAGAATTTTCATAAGGTGTGATAATACTAGTGCAATAAACCTTACCAAAAACCTAATTGTGAGTCGGTGTAGGCATTCAACCTCCTTACTTTTAGATCACGGGTGACTCATAGTCTGATGAGCAAAGCCTCGTACTCGGCTTCATTATTGGGGACTGAGAAGGAGAAACTGATGTCATACTCGAATGTTGCTCCTTCCATACTCATGAGAACTAAGCCCGCACCAGAGCCGCTTATGCTGAAAGACCCAACTACATGAAGTAGCCACAAAGCTTCGGGCTTTGGTTGCTCGGATATTTTTGGAGTAGAGCCAACCTTTGGTATGGTACACTCAAGGAGAAAGTTTGCCAGAACTTGTGCCTTGATGGCAGTGAAGAATCAACTTAATTGGTTGATCGTTCAAGACTATCACAGCATGTGCCTGAAAATAGGGACGCAACTTCCGAGCAGATATTATCAAGGCCAATACCATTTTCTCAATCCGAGTATACCTCATTTCAGCATCACAGAGTAACTTGCTAACATAATGGACTGGTCTTTGAATTTGTTTTCTTCTCAAACTAGCACAGAGCTGACGATACTTTCTGAAACTGCTAGATATAAATGTAGGCTTTCTCTAAGCTTTGGGCTGCTGAAAAGCGGCAGTGAGCCGAGGTATCTTTTAGGGTCCTCGAAGGATTTCTGGTAGTCCAGAGTCCACTGAAAGTTTTTATCCGATCGAAGCACCTTAAAGAAGGGTAAGCATTTCTCGGCCGATCGTGCAATGAAATGGTTAAGGGCTGCTACCTTTTAGTGAGACGCTGCACCTCTTTGGCTGATCCGGAAGGCACCATCTCTTGGAGAGCTTGAATCTTCTGGGGGTTCGCTTTAATGCCTTATTGGGAGACCATAAAACCCAAGAACTTTTCAAAATTGACTCCAAAAGCATATTTGATCGGATTCAGCTTCATCTAATACTTTTGGAGTGTCACAAAGCTTTCTATAAGATCATGGATGTGCTGGAAGGCTTCCTTGCTTTTAACTAGCATGTCGTCAACATAAACCTCCATGTTTCGGCCGATTTATTCTTTAAAGATCTTATTGATCAGTCTTTGGTAGGTTGCTCCAGCATTCTTCAAACCAAAAGGCATGACTCGATAATAATAAATATCTTAATCAATGATAAATGTAGTTTTTTCCTCGTCTTCGAGTGCCATCCGAATTTGATTATAGCCCGAATAAGCATCCATAAAGGTCAGCATCTAATGGCATGAGGTAGCGTTCACAAGCTAATCAATCTTGGGCAAAGGAAAACTATCCTTCGGGCAGGCCTTGTTGAGGTCTGTGAAGTTAATGCAAATCCTCCATTTGCCATTTGACTTCTTCACCATGACAATATTTGCCAGCTAATTTGGATAATTTACTTTCCGAATGAAGTTTGCTTTAATGAGTTTATCAACTTCTTCAATGGCCTTCTGTTGCTCAAGGGCAAAGCTTTTTTTTTCCTGCTTGATTGGCCAGAACATTTCACCCATGTTAAGCCGATGGATGAGAACATCTGGGCTAATCTCTGGCATATCTGAGGTTGACCAGGCAAAGACTTCAGCATTTCTTCGAAGGAACTCAATTAAGTCTTGTTGAGTTTTTCCTTCCAATTGAGATATGACCTTTATGGTTCGGTCTGGCCAAGCTTCATCGAGCGGCATTTCCTCAAGTTTTTCGACCGATTCTCCACGTTGCTTAGCAAAATCTTCTTGAGTGTCTAGCCCATCAACCTCAGATTTTTTGGATTAAAGGTTGGCGATAAAGCAGTATTGAGCCGCAACTTGGTTTTCCTAAACTATCCCCACTCCCCATTTTGTTGGATATTTCATAGCAAGATAAGGAATTGATATGATGGCTCTAAGGAACATTTGTCTAGGCCTGCTGAGGATTGCATTATAGAATGACCAAAGCTTGGTTACTAGAAAATCTGTATAAACAATTGCTATACTAGGCCAGGTGCTGGCTTGGACCACCAATGTGATAACTCCTTTCGGAGTGATAGTGTTACTGGTGAACCTACCAAGGTAGAGTCTATGGTTCAGAGATCCTCCATTCGTAATTTCATTCTCACAAAAGCATCAAAATACAAAACATTAACAGAGATTCTACTATCAACTAAAATGCGATGTACATTATAATCATTCATATTAAGAGATACAACTAAAGCATCATCATGTAGACTATATCCCTTGAAGGTCTTTATCTGAAAAAGAGTCCCTCTGACCGGGTCCTCTTCGGCGAATTTTTTTCTTCATTTAGCTGAGCTGGAGAGGAGCCGATCATAGCAATCGAATTGACATTGCCAACAGTTGGAGGGTTCGTCGGAGGTGGTTGGCGAGGCTCAAGTTGATGATTTGCCGCATTGTTCAATTCAAGAGCCCTTTTGAATCAGTCCAGCCTTCTTGGTGGATGAGCTATTCAATCTCATTCTGGAGTTGCCAGCATTCTTCGGTATCATATCCGTGGTCTCGGTAATACTGATAGTATTTTGTCATGTCCCTTCAAGCAACATTTTTTTGAAGGGGCGGTGGCTATGGGAGTTAACGTTCAATCTCCATCAGGATCTGCACCCATGGTGCAGTAAGCGGAGTGAACCGATTAAACTTCTGCGTTGGGCTTCTGGTATGATCTCTTAGCGGAGGAGGAACTCTTTGATGGCAAGGTAGGCTTGCAGGGCGAGGGGCCTGATTCTTTCAGAACTTTTCTTCTCCTTCTTCTTGGACTGCTCAGCTCGGGCTATCCTTCTTGACTCCTCGATCCTGATGTACTTATCAGCCAATGCCATCATATCAGAGAGGTTCTTGGGATAATTAACCTCCATAGCTAGGTAGAAGTCTCCTTTCTTCGATACTTCGCTAGTTTAAAGCGGACATGGCCACCTCATGGTTGAGGTGGTCTACTTATAATATGGCCACATTAAAATGGCTAAGATAGCTTCTCAAGGACTCCCTCTCTCGCTGTTTAATTTCAAAAAGGGAGTCGGATCTTCTTTTGTGGTGGTAGCTGCTGATAAACTGGCTCAGTTCGTCGAAAGAACCGATGGAACTCGATTTCAAGCTGTTGAATCATGTTCTTGCTGATCCCCTGAGAGTGAAAGGGAAAGCTCGACACAGGATCGCATCTGAAGCTTCGTGAAACATCATGATAGATCAAAAATTGCTCAGATGATCATTTGAATCGATGGACCTATAATACAGAGACTCGATGGCGGAAAGCTTGACTGAGGAGGGATCACCTCCTGAATGATTTCTTTGGTGAAGGTGATGCCTTGTTCATCCTTTGTTGAGGATGGGGAATCTGCTTGACGTCATCCAACTTCTGACGCATCTTTTAGAATTGCTGCTGAACCCCCTCATCCCGAACAGTAGGGGAGATAGGATGGGGGGACCACGTTCTGGCATGGAGTCATGGTAGGAGAACATCGAAGAAAGAGAACGAGCCCGTCGGGATCTAAACATGCTCTTACCTTCGGCCTTTTGCGGTGCCGGTCTAACCCTTTTATGATTGAGCTGCTGAAGATGGCTCGTTGCTTCAAGCGAACTGAAAGAAGGGATTGCTAGTGAAACAGGGACAACAACTCCATCAGGAAGCTGCGGAGCAGATGCAGTTGGAAGAGGGGCTCTATAGAGCCCCTACACCAATTGAGTTAGAGCTTGGACTTGTTGAACCAGCACGACGAATTGATCTTGGGTAACTGGAGTTGCTGACGGTGGAGGAACTATGATCGGCGATGTCTGTGAGGGCACCACATTGTTCATGGGATTAGGCCTCTGGGAAATGGCTTGATCTAGAGCATCTGAGGTTGCTCTTCTTCGATTAGCCATCAAGGGATTATTCTTCCAATCAAGAACCTTGTCTCCTTAATTTTAAGTTTAATGAGACTTGAGGCCCTTCCTCTAGCACCAATCTATTGCTGCGGAATTTCGTTCTCCGACTTGGGTATGGCTTGCGCCTAGATCCGGATGGTGATCTTTCGTTCGGATGAACCTGCAAGACAGTCTCCATGCAGGAAGCATTGGAGGGTGGCCCCTACGAAAGACTCTTCGATGCCCAAGTTAGTGGCAATTCTCAGCAATCAGATCTGAGGAGAAGGCTCTTGCAGAAGAGTCTTTCAAGAATGGCCTCTCGAGAGCTAAGGACTTTGCTTGAGCTTTCTTAATTTAGAGTGAGTGTTATCTGAAGAGGTCTCAGGACCAGGTATTTATAGACTGTTGAATGGTGGTGGGTTAATACCTGACTTCTTGGATGTGTTCTGTGAAGTTGAAATCCAGTATGATTCGAATCTGGTTAGTTACGAAGTTGATGGGATTTGAATCTTATTAGTTAGAGGATCGATGGCCAAGGAAGCTGATTGGTGCTTTGAGATTTGGTTATTTATGGGCATTAAGCTATATTTGGCTTTATTTCCTTCTTAGGGATGTTGAAAACCAATGTGATCAGAATCCCGCCAAATAATCAAGGATTTGAACTTTCGTTGAATTCGGGTCATGTTTGGCTCCTTGCTCCTATTTTGGTAGGATCGCTTTGAAATCCGAGTGATTGGAGCTGTTTATCATAAGGAGGCCTTGGCGTAGTGCTAGATAACAAGGGCATTTGAGCCAAAGAGGAAGTACGTCGATCCTGCCGAGCATAAAGATGGCTCGGTCCTGCCGAGGTATAAAGATAGTCCGGTCCTATTGAGGCATAAAGATGACTCAGTCTTGTCGAGAATTATAGTCAGGTTTGATAGAGGCATGGCAGCTTGTCTTTTTTCAAACGTGACAGCTGGTGAGTCAAAAATCGAAAATAATTCTAACCTTTTCATCATATGCATGGATATTAATGCAATAATGATTTTACCCTGCATCAATAAGATATTAAAAGAGAGTAGAGAAAGGGATTGGAAGAGGAAGAGGAAGGAGCCTTTCACCTTTCTTGTGTCCAGAAGAGGAAGGATAAGGGAGGCTTCCGTTGGGCCCTCTTTCTCATTCCATTCCCTAGCACAGTCGTTAGGATCTAAGAGAATATAAACACACTTGAATGGAGGAGGCTGCTGCAGCACGACGAAGGAAGGGTGAAAGAGATTGTTTTTTTATTATTAATTATTAGATATTGGGTTAATAGGTTAGTCATAAATTTTAAATTGATTTTGCCAATGTCATCATGTGTACTATCACGTGTGACAAAAAACTAACATCGTCTTCCTGTTTAACGGTAGGGGTCAAAGGGAAATAAAAAGTAAAGTTCAAGATCACTTTTGCAATTTTTTGAAGTTCAGGAACTAAAGTGATACAATTCCCTAAGTTCAAGGGTTAATACTGTATTTTAGCCAAATTTTTCTTTCACTTTTAATGGGATGCGTCGATTATACAATACTTTCGAAGCACTCCTCCATTTAATCCATTCTGTTTTAACTCTATGATTCACATCTTTACCTATTTCACCTTCTTGCTAGATAATTGATCCCAAATACCTAAATTTTTTACTCATTGATATCTCTTGGCTTGCAATCTTCATTGTCTTTTCATTTGTATTTCTATTTTCACTAAAATTATATTTCATGTATTCAATCTTAGTTCTACTAATCTTGAACCCTGAGATTTTAAAGCCTTTCTCCAAATCTCTAACTTAGCATGTAATCCGGATTTAGTTTCATCAATCAATACTATATTATCTGCAAACAACATACACCATGGGATATCATTTTGAATATGTTTGTTTAATTTATCCATAACTAATACAAAAAGATACGGATTTAAGGCAGCTCCTTAATGTAAACCTAAAAATTATTATTTTAATAATAGTTATTGTTCTATCATACATATCTTTTATCAATTCTATGTACTTTTGGTAACTTCTTTTTCTCTAAAACCACCATATTATTTTTTTAGGTACTCTATTATATGCTTTCTCTAAATTAACCCCTACCTCTACCCTAGTAGAAAATCAAAACGGAATATGTTTACATGTTTCCTTGCAATTTATATAGACGTTTGATGCATTGCCAACATTTTCATCAAAGTTGGGTTTGATGGGCAAGCATGAGCAGTGAAAAATTCAATATGCGGACCGAGCCATTTGCATTCTTGGTGATCAGGTAGAAAATTCTATGTAATTTGTCATGATCAAGTTGGTGCATTCTAAACCAAATATTTACGATCAACCAAATTAGAATCGATTTTAAGATTTTAATAATCAATTCGATTTTATTCTAGAACCATCCAATTAAACTGAATTAATATTTTTTCTTTGAATTCATTCCAAGAATCTTTTTTTTTTTATTAGCTTAGATTTTTTTAATTTTTTTGTCATTATTAATATATTAAAAAATCTTTTCTTAATTATAAGATTAAGTGAGAGATTAGGAGCCATCATAAAAAGTACTCCATAAATTCATAATATTGATCAATATTATTTAATATTTCTTTTCTTCTTTGGATAAATATTTGATGATATATGTATTATCTCTAAGAAACAGCATAAAAAATCTAAGTAAGCAAATTAATTTAGCAAATTAATTTTGATACAAGAAACTTCTTGTTTTGAATAATAACTAATGACTATAGGAAAGAAAATTGAATATATTTGATATAATTAATTTTTCTTCTCTTACTAAGTAAAAGGTCAAATATATATTTCTAACGATCATAATAAATACTTATAAACTCATTGATATAAAATAAAAATTTTAAATATCTATACACATGTCAAACCATATTATATTAACTTTCAAAACACAATAAATTTAAATATCAACATCAAATTAAAATCTTCATTAAATATATCCATACTCAACTAATAATCTAATCACAAACAAATATTTATTGATAATTTAATGGTATATCTAAGATCATTAATTTGATTACCGAGTGTATTTTACTTTTTAAAAAAAATAATTTAAAAAAAATTACTGATTCTTAGATTAGCGGTAAGGAACCAAGTCTTAAAACCAGGAATCAATCTAAATGGGTTCAATTCTAAGATTCTGAATCCAAAATCGAATGAATTGCTACCATTAAATTGGATTCTTACCTATTCTACTCCTGTAGTATCTAATTCATTGCTTATTACTAGAGTTCTTCTCTTTTGGCTGCCTCATCTCTTAGACAAAATGATAGTTTTCCTTTCTCTCCCTCACTTTCCAACTTGGGTTGCTCGTCTGTTTCCAGCTTAGTTGAGTTTTGGATGCAGCAGCAATTTTGAGCCACCTCAACATGAAGGCCGCCTTTTCTTTCCTATCTTCTCCTCCTAATAATTTTAGCTTGCCAGTAATAATTACATGGTAAATTAGTATTTATTCGCATAAGTTCATATTATAATTCATTATTATTTTCATTATCCTATATTTGGCAAGATGCCAAAAGAAAACCTAGAAGTTTGTTAAAAAATAATAGAAATAACATTTACAAATAATTAACTTGCTTTAGCCAAGTTAACTTTACGCTTCACTTACAGTGAGAGAACAAGTATTTATAGACGCAATAATTATATTAAGCAATTCAATTTCTTTAAAATTTAAGAACCACATTAAGATCCTAATTAAAGATATAAGTTGAGGTTTATGAGCTCAAGAAACAAGAATTTTTTTTTTTTTCATGTCCAACGCATCATTGTTTTCTATATTGAATTTACACCAACTTGTACAACTTATTTAAACTCCACACTTTTTTTTTTGTGGTACAGACTGACTGTCATACTAGTCTAGTGTGAGTCAACCCAGATACATCTGAATATAAAATTTACAACAAAACAGGAAGGCAGGGATCACCCCTTCTCCATATCCTATAACCAACATGCTAAGCCACAGCAGCCGCCGTCCAGTCCGCCGCCAAATGGCTTTACGAAAAACATGACGTATCTGGGCAGTATCCACTTCCTGAAGCATAGACCATATATTCCTGAGAATCAAATTAGTAGAAGCTTCGGGAACACTCTCCTTTCGCAACCACTGAATGACTGTTATGGAATCGCCCTCGATCACTAGCCTCTATGCTCGAAGAGTCTGAGAAGCATAAGAAATACCTACCCAAGCAGCATAAAGCTCGGAATAGGGACAGAAGAATCCAGGGTACCGAATCCCCCCGCTGCCAGCATATCGCCCTGAGGCCCACGGATGATGAAGGCCGAACCAGCCAATCTACCTCGGACACTCCCATCAAAGTAGATTTTGACAAACCCTGGAGGGGGGCTCCCAGGAAATGAAAACCTATGCCGATTCGCTGTCGAAACAGTAGGGGAACCCCAGAGGCCAGAGATGTCATAACCAACCGATAGAGTAGCATGGGCACAATCCGTGGACAAGGATCTAATCATCCTCATAAGCCGCTGTGAAGAAATAAAGTCCTCAGAGAAAATAATCCGGTTCCTAGATAACCAAATCTGGTAGGCCGTGGCTGCCCAGAGACCACGAGTATGCTGAGAGGCCTTTCTGAAGATCCTGAAAAAAGAGAGGACGTGGGGAACCATAAGCATCCACTCTATAAGCATAGCCCATCAGGTGCCAAATCTGACTAGCTCTAGGACATTTAAAGATCGCATGGTCTGTAAACTCATCCTCCAAACCACAGAGGGGGCAGGTCGGCTGGATAGACACACCCCTACGAGAGAGCAGGGCACACGTCGGGAGGCAGTCCCAAAGAAGCTTCCATAGAAAGAGCTGAACCCTAGGAAGAGTGGGGAGCGACCATATCCATGCAACATCCTTCGTTACCTGGGGCTGAGGCCTAAAGATCTTCATCAAGTCCCTGAAAGGGGCCCTAGAGAGGGAGGATCGCTGCCAAGGCCTAACATCAGCCGAGGGACCAGAGATAAGATGAATCGATAGAATCCATAGAGAGAGTTTCTCACCAAAGAGACTGGTCACCAAAGGGGTATGCCAAGAGGGGGATCACATGAGATCAAATCCTTAACCCTCAAATCGGTGGGAATATCCGTGCTAAAAAATGAGGGCCACCATGATAGAGAGAGCTCAGAAATCTAAGAATCCTGAATAGTGTCAATTTGAAATTCATGGTGCCACCCAAGGGAGAAGGTAGCTCTCTAGCTAGCTTGCTTTGAAGTCCATTCGGCCAAGAGAAATTCATGTAAGAAAATAGTTAGCTCTTGAGGCCAACAAGTCAACTCACAAAGCCAACCAGCTAGCTGCCCAGCTAACTGATTTTAAAGAGCATTCGGCCAAGACAAAATCAGCTTGAAAATAGTTAGCTCTTGAGGCCAACAAGACAACTAGGAGAGGGAAGAAGTTAGCTCACAAGCTAACTTATCTCAAGCATGGTTCGGCCAAGCTAACAGAGCAAAGAGAATAGCTAAGAAATCCATTCAGCTAGCTAGGAGAAGGAGAAAGCTAGCTAGCTAGCTAGCTATTTCAAAAATCCATACGGCCAAGAAAAGATGCAGAAATCCCTTAGCTAGCTGGATCAGAAATCCAATTAGCTAACTCAAAGATCCACACGGTTTTAAGAATTACAAGAATGCCATTAACAGTTTCCAATGGAATTTACAAGAATGCCACTGACAGCTTTCAATGGGATTTACAAGAATGCCATTAACTGCATTCAGTGAGATTTACAGGATTGCCATGCAATGCTTTGAGAAATAATTCTTTACATGATAAATTATCAAATATAGATTTAGTCATTTAAGAAATGAATGATCAAACATTGAAGAACCATGATAAAACATTTGGGCTTGAGGAAAAACAATTGGAATACAAATTCATTGGCTCATTTGAAAATGTTTTTCATGCTATAAGGAAATGATGATGCACAACCGCTGACGTGGAGCACTGGGAGACTTGATCTGGCAGCTGATGAGATTCTCGGGCAGCCGAACGACCTGCAAGAAGTCCTAAGATAGAAGGAGTTCTCCGGTGGAGACCTCCAATGCCCAAGTCAGTGATCAGGTCACAGCCGAAGAAGAGCTTGAAAGAGCCCTTTAGGTCCAGAGAACCCTTAAGGGTAGAGTTGCTCTGGGTGGAAAAGTGAAAGAGTGCTTATGTTAGCCTACCAGAATCTCTTGTGGACTTACCCTTTTATAGGCCGTTGAAATCTGCATGGGTTTGGGCGCATGACATTCCATAAGGAGGGAATATCTGTGGGACACGTGGGGGTTATGTGAACTTGGGCTGGTTGGTGGGTCCTATCCCATCAAAGAGGGAGGGCCAGCGGTTGGTGAGGCAAGTCCTATTAGTCAGCGGAATCGATTGGTAGGTGGGTCTGGTCCCATCAACAGTGTGGTCAGGAGATGCCAGTCTGAGCGGGTCAGACGATTGGTGGTTTTGGCAGGCGCAGGGCTGACCTAAAGAGGTTGGGGCCGCCATGGCCTGCCTTGGAAAAGACGGGACCGTCGGGGCTGACCTGAGGAGATCGGGGCTACCACGGCACACCTTGGAGAAGCCAGGGCGGACGGGGCTGACCTGGAGAGGTCGGGGCCACCACGACGTGCCTTGGAGAAGCCGGGGCTGCCGGGGCCAACTTGGAGAGCTCGGGGCCGTCACAGCGTGCTCTGGAGAAGCCGAGGCCACCAGGGCCGACCTGGGGAGGTTGGGGCTGCCACGGCATGCCCTGGAGAAGCCGGGGCAGATGGGGTTGACCTAGAGAAGTCGGGGCCACCACAGCACGCCTTAGAGAAGCCGGGGCCGCCGGGGCCGATCTGGGAAGGCCGGGGCCACCACGGCACACTCTGGAGAAGCCGAGACGGATGAGGCCGACCTGAAGAGGTCGGGGCCGCCACATCGCGCCTTGGAGAAGCCGGGGCCGCTGGGGCCAACCTGGGGAGGTCGGGGCCGCCACGACTGCTTTAGAGAAACTGGGGCTACCGAGGCCGACCTGGAGAGGTCGGGGCCACCATGGCGCGCCTTAGAGAAGCCGGGGCGAACGGGACCAACCTGGGGAGGTCGAGGCCACCACGGTGCACTCTGGAGAAACCAGGGCCGCCGAGGCTGACCTGGAGAGGTCGGGGCCGCCATGGCGCGCTCTGGAGAAACCGGGGCCATCGGGGCCAACCTGAAGAGGTCAGGGCCGCCACGGCATGCCTTGGAGAAACCGGGGCCACCACGGCACGCTCTGGAGAAGCCAGGGCCGCCACGGCCGACCTAGAGAAGCCGGGGCCGCCATTGCGCGCCTTGGAGAACCTAGGGTGGACTGGGCCGCGCTTGTGCCACGTGGTTGATTTTGGCATGATTACCCCTGTGGCTTTATTGGCCACATCACTGGTCACATCAGATGCCCCCTGCTCCTAAGCGCAAAGGGTCACGCGCCAGTCGCCCTTTGGGCGAAAGGAGCGTGAAAATTTAAAGGCTATGACAACTAACTTTAGGCGCTTTAAATGGCGGGCAAATCGGCGCACCTTCCCAAAGCGACGTCGCCTCGAAGATCTTCCGTAATCATGCGGTAGGTGGGCACTGACGTCGGTCCCGGATGATTTGAGGGGGAGGGCTCCTCGGAGGATGGGAAAAAGATAAGAGTCATCATTGCTGCTCCGTTCTTCAAGCATTACTATTGGCCGAACACTCTGCTCCTTGGTGGAATCGCGGCGGGGTGCCTCGGTCGTGGGCAAAATGGCCGGCGCTTTGGGATGCAGCGTAATAGGCGAGGGCCACGTGGCCATTCCTGGGGCGGAGCGGTTTGAAATTGGGGTATAAAAGGCACCTCCCGGGACTGGGGGGAGAATTTTATACTGCCATTGCTTTCCTGCCTTCTTCCCTCTCGAGCTTCCTTGCAACCCGAGACCTTCAGCCTTCGTCTCCTTAACAAATTCCCATGTTAGTTTCCATTTTTTACCTTTAACCTTTGATCCATGGACCGTAAAGCAATTAAAGAGGGTAAGAAACTAGTAGTAGACCCGTCTTCCTCCCCGGTGAGAGTAGTTCCCATCTCTTTCTGCCGCCCAATGTCCCCTCTGGTAACTAGCCTTGACCCGGCGGGACCGGGGGGGATTGCATCCACCGTAACTCCCGAGGAGGTAGAGGCCATTAGGACTACGTATAGGGTCCCAGACTTCATCCGTTTGTCCGCACCGGGCCCTGAAGACAGAGTGAACTCCGTCCTCCCCGGACGGGTTGCTCTGTACGAGGAGTTTTTTAGGTGTAGGCTGTGGCTTCCTTTCCACCCCTTTTTTCTGAACCTTTTGAATAGGTATAGGTTAGTACCGGCACAGTTGACTCCGAACTCGATTCGGATATTCTGCGCCTTCGTCATCCTTTGCCATTTTCAGGGGTCCGCGGCCAGCCTGTCCTTATTTCGGGCTCTTTACAAACTCTACCGTCAGGGTGAGGGGGCCTGGTGAGTGTTTACTGCCAGGCCGAGTAGGGCTCTCCCATTAGGTCTTCCGTCCAAATTACGGGGTGGAAGTCCCGATTTCTTTTTGCCCATATAAAGGGAGTGAGGACTGAATGGGGGGAACCGGATGTTAGCTCCAATGAAAATTCAGCCGTAAGTGATAAGGATGGGGAGATCTTCTGCCATTTCTCTAACTCCCAAATATCCCTTCTTACAAGGACCTCCTATCCGAGGAGAACTTGTACGAGGCCGAGTTGGTTCTGGCAGTCTGTGAGCACAAAAATCCTTCTTTCTTGCCCTCGGCCGGACGTGGCTTTTGCCCATTTTGTAGAAATTTTTCCTTTTCTTCTTTTTCTTCTTTTTGCGTACTAACCATTATTTTTATGCAGCCATGAAGTTTTCTACGGAGAAGTTTGAGGCCCTTGCGCACCAAAAGAAACGGGCGACCACCGAGCAGGCGAGGCTGGCCAAGAGGGCGCGAATGGGAGCTCGCACTAAACCGACCAAAACACCTAAAGCTTTTCCGGTTCGGGCACCTATGGAGGAGCCGGTTCAGGAGGCACCGGCCGAAGAGTAGTCCCCAGGCCAGTCGGGGCCAAGATGGAGGGGGAGATCCCGGTCACCACCGAGGTAGCCATGGTAGTTTTGGATCTTGAAGAGGAAGTCCCTGCCACCGCCGACTTGACCGAGGTGGGGTAGGTGGCAATCGTTAGAAGCCCTCCGGCTCCCATCGAGCCGGAGACGGAGAGGGCATCTCCCGCGGGCCGGAGGAGGGGAGGCCCCCACTGGGAGCCCTAGGGCCGGGGTGAGAAGGTCCAGCGATCATCAGGCCGAGAAGGGGAGTTCATCTCGGCGATCCGAGCACCGATCAGCACAGTGGTCATCGGTCAAGCCGTTGGGGAGGCCAGCAAGGCCGGTGCCCAGGCTGCTCACAATGGAAGACGCCGGGCGGGCCGCCGCCTTGCTATCGAGGGCGCGGACCTCGGCGACCGAGGAGGAGATAGGGCAGCAGTCCCATGCTGCCCTCCTTGACATGGTCATGGTCAATGTGCTTCAGGTAACTCTTCAATATATCTCGTTTTAGCATACTTTAATTAATCTATGGCTGATGGGCTCCCTTGGCGCAGTTGGCCCACGGGGCCTTGGCCCTCCGCACGGCGGCAACTCATACAGGGGAGGCCCTTGCGCTCACTATTGGGTGGGCCAACAAGTACAAGGGGCAGGCCCGCGCGCTGTCCGAAAAGCTGACTCGGCAGGAGGAGGAGGCATGTTGACCCAATTATTGATTTTGATGATTAATAAAGGAATTGAGTATATTCATTATGTTACTAATAAATTTAACAAGTGTTTCAGGGCTTAAAAATATTTGTTTAATCAAAAGGCATCAAGAAACGCGTTTTGAATCAAGTGCCAAAGGTAAGTCTCAAAATTCATAGCCTGGAGTCGACACCTAGAAAGTTTGGAGCCGACCCCATGGCCAATCAAATGTCTTTCTGATTTTTGATATGGTCCGGAGCCGACACCCAGAGTTTCAGAGCCGACACCCAAAGTTTCGGAGCCGACACCCAAAGTTTCAGAGTCGACACTTACAGTGTCTGGAGCCGACTCCAACACAGGGATAGAACGCGTGATTTTTGACTACCTTGGAGCCGACACTTACAGTCTCTTGGAGCCGACACCTGAACATGGTGAGCCGACACTTTACTTTTTTGGAGCTGACTCCTCAACGAGCTCAGAACTTTCTATTTTTGGATACACGTCTTGGAGCCGACACCTAAAAGTTGGAGCCGACTCCAACCTGTGAGGAACGGATTTTTAAATTGCCAGATCAGCTCAACGGTAATATTTTCTTTACCTAACCCCTAACGGCTATATTTCATGTATGAAAAAACTTTCCAGGTACATCCCAATGGCTAGTTTCACACCCAAAAATGGATTAAAGAATCTATAAAAGGGGAAGAGCGTTCGTTTTGAAAGAGAAAAAATAGAGAAAAACGAAAAAATAGAGAATCATAGTGAAAAAATCCAAGAGGTCTTGAGCAAGAAATCAAGAGAAAAGAATCCACGTTCAAATTCTTTCACTCCAAAAAGCTCAAATAGAAATCCAAGGCGTTCAACTTGAAAAATCGGAGGATTTTCCAAAAGCTCTGTTTTGTGATTTCCCAACTTCTCATCTGCAACATCTATGAAGAATTGGAGCTGAGGCTTAATTCAACATCTCAAAAGAGAAGAGAAAAAGAAGAAAAGCTCAAATCCAATCATCTTCAAATCAGGCTTTTCTAAACTTGTTTATTTACTTTGAATATTTGCTCATTTAAGGAGCTGTGTGATATTGTAAACATTATTCCTTCTTGTTTTTGCTAGTTCAATCAGGGGGATTAAATTAGTGGAGGTGGTATACCTCAGGACAAGTTAGATTAGCTTGTGTTTGGGTTTTGTGTTGGTGAGCCTGGAAAACAGCTGGGTTCATTGTGATCCCTGGGAAACAACAAGTTTTGAGTTGTGATCTTGTAAAACAACTCGGCTGTAATTGAGTTGATTATAGTGTGGACCCAAGTGGAACTTGGGAGTGGATGTAGGTGTTGGATACACCGAACCACTATAAATTCTTGTGTTTGCCATGCTTTAATTGTCTCTCTCTCTATCTCTTCATTTGTGATTGAAATTTATTCTGTACTTAATTATTTCAAAACCAATAGTTTTAAAAAGGTTAAAATTTTTTAGAACCCAATTCACCCCCCCTCTTGGGTTACCATTTGGGCCAACAATTGGTATCAGAGCTAGTGCTCATTTGAATTTAGTCTAACGATCAAGAGCTAAAGATCTAAATTGCAGCTCAAGCTAGTTCATCTTACTTAGAAGGTCAATCCACTAATCGACCTCCTTTGTTTAATGGAACTAATTATGGTTATTGGAAAGCTAGGATGAAAATTTTTATTCAACCACTTGACTATGACTTATGGGGTATCATAGTTAATGGTCCGCACACACCCATAATTAGAGTAGATAACATGGTGATTCCTAAGCCGAAAACGGAATGGGATGAACATGATAAAAAGTTGGCACAACTTAATGCCAAGGCTATGAATGTTTTATATTGTTCACTAGATGCAAATGAATTTAATCGAATTTCTTCATGTATTTCCGCGAAAGAAATTTGGGATAGATTAGAGGTTACCCATGAGGGTACAAATCAAGTTAAAGAATCAAAGATAAATATTTTAGTGCATAAATATGAATTATTTAGCATGGAACAAACTGAAATCATCACATGCATGTACACAAGATTTACTGATATTATAAATGGTTTGAAAAGTCTAGGTAAGACCTATACTAATTCTGAACTTGTGCGTAAAATTCTTAGGTCACTTCCAAGATCGTGGGAAGCGAAGGTGACTGCCATCCAAGAAGCAAAGGACTTAAATGTGTTATCTTTGGAAGAGCTACTTGGATCCTTGATGACTCATAAGCTAACCATGAAACAACATCAAGAGGAGGAAGTCAAGAAAAAGAAGATAATTGCTCTTAAAGCTGCAGAAAGTGAGGAGAGCTGTAGTGATGATGATGATGATGAGAGACTGCACTCCTTGCAAGAAAATTTAAGAAATTCATGCAAAGAAGGAGACCCTTCCATAAGAAGAAATCTGGAACAAAAATGGAAGGAGAAAAGGACAAAGAGAAGGACAAAGAAAAAGAAAAAGCCCTTAATTTGTTATGAGTGTAAGAAACCAGGGCATTTTAGATATGACTGTTCTCAACTGAAGAAAGCCTACAAGAAGAAAAAGAAGGCGTATGTTGCAACTTGGAGTGACAGTGATGAATCCTCTTCAGAGGAAGAACAAAAAGAAGTTGCAAACATTTGCTTTATGGTAAACGATGACAACGAGGTAAGTTCTGAAAACCCTTGTGATGATTTTGCATTTGATGAATTGTTGAAGCTTTTAATAAACTAGTTGATGATTTTAAAGCTTTGAAAAGGAAATACAAATTTTTGAAAAATGATAATTCAATTCTCATTAAAGAAAAAGATAATCTTATTCATGAGATTGAGATACTGAAATCTGAAATAATAATTTAACAAAAGAAAGAGAATCAATCTCCAATGAAAATGATAAATTAAAGAAGGAAGTTGATAAATATAAAATATGTTGATAAATTCACTAATAGTTCTGAAAAACTTAATTTATTATTGAGTAATCAAAGAGCTATATTTGATAAGGCTGGATTAGGGTATAGGCCTAACATAAAATAAAAGTTTGTCAAAACTTTTTCAGAAAAGAACCAAATAAAGATGACGTTACATGTCATTATTGTAATAAGAAATGCCATAAATCTTATGAATGTAAGGCAAGAAATAGTAACAAGAATTTAGTAGTAAAGGAAAGAAAATATGGGTTCCCAAAGGAACAATCTTTTATGCTACTAATCATGAAGGACCCAAGAAGGCTTAGGTACCTAAATATAAGACTTGATCATTTTTGCAGGAGTATCTTGCGGCCAAAAGAGCAAAGCAAAAGTGGTATCTCGATAGTGGCTGCTCAAGACACATGACGGGTGACAAGAATCAATTCATCACCTTGAAAGCAAAAGAGGAGGAGTTGTTATATTTGGTGACAATGGCAAAGGCCAAATCATAGGGTTTGGTAAAATTCAAATAACTCCCTCCACATATATTGAAAATGTTTTATATGTCAATGGTTTAAAATAATCTAATTAGTATTAGTCAATTATGTGATAAAGGTTTTAAAGTATCATTTGAAGCATCTATCTGCACTATTTCAAATCCCATTGATAATAGCATTATTTTTACTGGAAATAGAAATGATAATGTATACTTAATTGATTTAGATAATTTATCTACTAGTAATCATTGCTTAGTTGCTAATAATGCTAATATGAATAAGATTGGTTGGTTATGGCATCGTAGATTAGGTCATGCAAGCACACACCTAATTTCAAAATTAATTAGAATGGATTAAGTAAAAGGTCTTCCACAACTAGATTTTGAAAATAACAAAATTTGCGATGCGTGTCAATTTGGAAAGTAAACTAGAAACTCTTTCAAAACTAAAAACATTGTTTCCACTTCTAGGCCACTTGAACTACTTCACATGGATCTTTTTGGACCTACTAGAACCACTAGTCTAGGAGGAAAGAAATATGGTCTTGTGATTGTAGATGATTATTCTAGATACACTTGGGTATTGTTTTTAGCTCATAGAGATGGGACCTTTCCATTATTTTTGAAATTCTTCAAGAAGGTCACAAATGAGAAAAACAATACCATAGTGTCTCTTAGAAGTGATCATGGCACTGAATTTGAAAATTATTTATTTGAAAACTTTTGCATTGAAAATGGCATCCATCATAATTTTTCAGCACCTAGAACACCACAACAAAATGGAGTTGTAGAAAGAAAAAATAGAACTTTAGAAGACATGGCCCGTACCATGCTATGTGAAAGCAGCCTACCAAAATACTTTTGGGCGGAAACTATAAACACGGCATGCTACATTCTTAATAGAGCTTTAATTAGGCCAATCATTAAGAAAACTCCTTATGAACTATGGAACAATAGAAAACCAAACATAAGTTACTTTCATGCATTTGGTTGTAAATGTTTCATTCATAATAATGGTAAAGATAATCTAGGAAAATTTGATGCAAAATCTGATGAAGGCATTTTCTTAGGATATTCAACATCTAGTAAAGCCTATAGAGTGTTTAACAAGAGAAACTTAATTGTAGAAGAATCTATTCATGTAATTTTGATGAATCTTTAGCATCGAGTTCAGGAAAGATTGATGATGAGGAAGATACAAACATATTAGAAAGAGACATTAAAAAATTGAATATAAATGTATCTTCAGATCATGAACAAGAAGTTAAAGATGATGATTCTCCTAGTGTTGATGTTGTTGATGCAAATCATAATGATATAGATCTTCCTAGAGATTGGAGATATGCCTATGGTCATCCAAAAGAATTAATTATAGGTGATCCATCTCAAGGAGTAAGAACTAGATCATCAATGAGAAACATCAATAATCATCTTGCATTTGTATCTCAAATTGAACCTAAAACTATTGAAGAGGCTGAAAAAGATAATAATTGGATGTTAGCTATGCAAGAGGAATTAAATCAATTTACTAGAAATAATGTCTGGACCCTTGTAGATAGACCTAAAGATCATTCTGTTATAGGATCAAAATGGGTATTTAGAAATAAATTGGATGAAAATGGCATAGTAATTAGAAACAAAGCTAGATTAGTTGCAAAAGGATATAATCAAGAAGAAGGAATTGATTTTGATGAAACTTTTGCACCTGTAGCTAGATTAGAAGCAATTAGATTATTACTCGCATTTGCATGTCATATGCATATTAATTTATTTCAAATGGATGTTAAAAGTGCATTTTTAAATGGATTTATAAATGAAGTTTTTGTTGAACAACCACCTGGTTTTGAAGATCATGAATTTCCAAATCATGTTTTAAAATTGCATAAAGCACTATATGGTTTAAAACAAGCACCTAGAGCTTGGTATGAAAGATTAAGTAAATTTCTGATTGAAAATGATTTTACAAGAGGAAATGTTGATAAAACACTATTTTTGAAAAGAAAAGACAAGAATTTATTAGTAGTACAAATATATATTGATGATATTGTATTCGGTGCTACTAACAATCTTTTGTGTCAAGAATTTGCTAAGTTAATGCAGGGTGAATTCGAAATGAGCATGATGGGAGAACTCAACTTCTTCCTAGGACTTCAAATCAAGCAAAGCAAAGAGGGAATTTTCATCAATCAAGCAAAATACAAAAGAACTTCTCAAGAAGTTTGGAATGGAGTCAATCAAACCACTTGGAACACCTATGAGTCCTTCATGCAAATTGGACAAAGATGAAGATGGTAAGAAAGTAGATCAAAAACATTATAGAGGTATGATCGGATCTCTGCTTTACTTAACAGCTAGTAGACCAGATATCATGTTTGCTGTTGTTATGTGCTAGATTTCAATCTGAACCTAAAGAATCTCACTTAATTGCTGTGAAAAGAATCTTAAGATATTTAAGTGGAACTAAAAATGTAGGTTTATGGTACTCTAGAGACTCAACATTAAACTTGATTGCATATTCTGATTCTGACTATGCTGGATGCAAACTAGATAGAAAAAGCACAAGTGGTGCATGTCAATTTTTAGGAAGTAACTTAATCTCTTGGTTTAGCAAAAAGCAAAATTCGGTTGCATTATCAACTGCTGAAGCAGAATATGTTGCAGCTGGAAGTTGCTGTGCTCAAATCCTTTGGATTAAGAGACAACTTGAAGATTATGGCATAACACTTGATAAAACTCCTATTAGATGTGATAATACGAGTGCAATAAATTTAACAAAAAATCCAATTCAACATTCAAGAACAAAACATATTGAAATTAGATATCACTTTATAAGAGAACATGTAGCTAATAATGAAATTTGTCTTGATTATGTTAATACTGAAGAACAATTAGCTGATATATTTACAAAACCTTTAAGTGAAGAGAGATTTTGTTATCTTAGAGGTGAATTAGGGATTTGTGACCCTTTGGAATGATTTTGAAACTCTAAGGAACGACTATCTAGATTTCTATTAATTTCTTGATATTCATTTCATAATTTTAAGGACAAATTATCTAGTCATCTGAGCAATTTGATTCTTCGTATTTCAAAGATTTTTTCAAAATTTTATTGAACCTATTTTGACAAGTTTCAAATTTGAATCTCAGTTGTTTTTCTCTGAAACTGTCAGTGGAGTCGACACCTCAGTTTGAGGAGTCGACACCTTGTCTGTGTCGCTCTCGGTCCCTGACCTTAGAGCCGACACCCGTATAAGTGGAGCCGACTCTAGTTCGAGCGCTGACTGTGTTAGCGATTTGGAGTCGACACCCGACTTTGCGGGAGTCGACACCTGGGGGTCCCAAATCGACTTTATTAGGGCAGAGTCGACACTTTGTCATTTCATTCATTTTCAAATCCTTCACCAAACTCTTCCAAAATTCTCTCAAAACCTCCCAACTCAAATTCCACTCTATTCGAACTTTCCTAAGGATCTAAATGGCACCTAAGAGGAGAGGATCCGTACTTGGAGCGCCCGTGATGACTGGGAAGCATTCGGCGAGGCGACCCATCGCGAGCCGTCTCCGAGCGAGGATTCCACAACTAATCGGACAGTCCAGGCCCTTCTTCTCCTCAGGTAGACACCTTAGCCGGGAGAGTGATTACCATGGGTAGAAAGGTCGATTTCAGTTCTTTGAATCCGAGGGTTTTTTAATTGGAAATCAAATCAAGGAGCTAGGTTGGGATAAAGTGTGCTCATTAGATGTTCCTACCTATCCGGCCCTTGTCAAGGAGTTCTACTTCAATTTGTCAAGAGGTGATGGTGGGATCGTAAGCTCTGTTAGAGGTAAAAGAATCCACCTTACTTTTCAAAAATTAGGAAATCTTCTAAGCATTCCAATCATCGGATTAGCAGCAGATGTTCACAGTGAGAGGTCAGATGCTCTATCAAGAATGTTAGGGAGAGAAGTAACAGAATTTGAAGAGGTTAGGGCTAACCAATTGCCCTTGGAGTTGAGGTTACTTTATAATATTTGTAGCAGAATTTTATTTCCTAAGACGGACGATTTGAGTATGTCTCGGAGCGAGACATAGTGGTGATGGATACTATGTTGACTGGTCAACCCATAAACCTTGCTGCAATGATGATTTTCTATATGGCCGAGGCTGGAGGAAAAGGAGATCTTCCCTACCCTACGGCATGATTTTGACTATGGTTTTCAGGAGCCAAGGAGTTGTGATTTTGGATAATGAGCCTTCCAAGAACCTTAGGCATACTGATTACTATAGTTTGGCTACAGTTCATCGGATGGATTTGAAGATCAATGGACAATGGGAGAGGAAAGGCAGTTTGGATGTGAGAGCCACTGAATTGAGGTCTTCAGCACCTTTTGAGGTTGGTCCGTCTGTGAGGATTCCTTCTCCACAGCCTGACAGTCCTGCTCCTGCTCCTGCTCCTGCTCCAGTTCCGGTACCTCCATTACTTCATCAGTCGGATTTTCAGACATTCAATTGGAGCAACTTAAAAGTCTACTTGCTGCTCAGAAGGATAAATGAAGAATGAGTTTGACAATCACTTTATGAATTTAAAAGAGACTCTTTATTCTTTAGATGATCGCGTTAGTAAGATTGAGTCCACTCTTAGCTCATCTGCTGAATCCTTAACGACTAATCTAAAGAACATATTTGAAGAACTTAAGGATATTTGTGGAGACTCTGAAACCTACTCAAGATGCAATGCTGAACTTCAAGATAAAATCATGACTGCATGCTCATTTGTTGATAGAAGATTGAAAGAATTTGTAGCAACTCAGAGTGATGGGATGGGAAAGATTTTAGAATGTTTACAAAGGATTATTAGAACTAATCTGTGACTATCATGTAATGAAGTACAATTTTTGATTCAATGAAGTGTAAGCTTTGTAATGATGTTTTATCTTGAAATCTTAATGTAATGATGTATAGTTTGATGTTTGATAAAGTTCAATTTCACTTTGTATACCTGACTTTTTGATGTAATGAAATTATCTTTTGATCTATCAATGTTATCATTTTACTCTTCTTAATCTTTTTGTTGATTACAAAAAAGGGAGAGAAAGTTATGTTGTATATGCATTGATTAGTTATTTGATTGGTATTTGATTGGTATTAAATTATTTTGGATATGCAAGCTTAAGTGAAAATTAATATAACTGAATTTAGAAGCAAAATGAAGAACAATAGAGAAGAAAATTAATATAACAGCTATATTTCATGTATGAAAAAACTTTCCAGGTATATCCCAATGGCTAGTTTTACACCCAAAAATGGATTAAACAGAATCTATAAAATGGGGGAAGAGCGTTCGTTTTGAAAAGAGAAAAAATAGAGAAGAAAAATAGAAAAATAGAGAAATCATAGTGAAAAAATCCAAGAGGTCTTGAGCAAAAAATCAAGAGAAAGAATCCACGTTCAAATTCTTCTACTCCAAAAAGCTCAAAGAGAAATCCAAGGCGTTCAACTTGAAAAATCGGAGGATTTTCCAAAAGCTCTGTTTTTGTGATTTCCCAACTTCTCATCTGCAACATCTGTGAAGAATCGAAGATGAGGCTTAATTTAACATCTCAAAGAGAAGAGGAAAAGAAGAAAAGAAGAAAAGCTCAAATCCAATCATCTTCATATCAGGCTTTTCTAAACTTGTTTATTTACTTTGAATATTTGCTCATTTAAGGAGCTGTGTGATATTGTAAACATTATTCCTTCTTTTTTGCTAGTTCAATCAGGGGGATTGAATTAGTGGAGGTGGTATACCTTGGGACAAGCTAGATTAGCTTGTGTTTGGGTTTTGTGCTGGTGAGCCTAGAAAACCAGCTGGGTTCGTTGTGATCCCTGGGAAACAATAAGTTTTGAGTTGTGATCTTGTAAAACAACTCGGCTGTAATTGAGTTGATTATAGTGTGGACCCAAGTGGAACTTGGGAGTGGACGTAGGTGTTGGATACACCGAACCACTATAAATTCTTGTGTTTGTCGTGCTTTAATTGTCTCTCTCTCTATCTCTTCATTTGTGATTGAAATTTATTCTACACTTAATTATTTCAAAGCCAATAGTTTTAAAAAGGTTAAAATTTTTTAGAACCCAATTCACCCCCCCTCTTGGGTTGCCATCTGGGCCAACAAGGACAAGGCTCGAGAGGAGGACCTTGGCGGCCGGTTGAAGGAGGAGGAGCTCCGAGCCGACGTCGAGAGCGGCCGGGCTTCCACGGCCGTGACCTAGCTATCTCTGGTCTCGTCTAGGCTGGACATGGCCAGGGACGAGATAGAGGGGCTATACCGCCAGCTCCAGCACACGGAAGGCCGGGTTGACACGGTGGCAGACGAGGCTTGTGCGGTGATGAGAGAGCTGCCGCAGCGGAGGCAGCGGCGGTCGATGCCGGGCACGAAAGGGCCGGGGCAGAGGGCCCATGCTCATGAGGCCAGAGCCCGCACCGAGGAGGCGGAGAATAAGGCCTGGGAAGCCGAGGCGCGTGCCAAGGAGGCTGAGGCCAACGCTGAAACATGGATCCAGGAGGTCGAGGCCAGGGCGGAGATGCAGATCCGGGAGATCAAGGCCAAGGCGGAGGCGCAAATCCGGGAAGTCGAGGCCAAATTGAGCCAAGCCGTCGCCGATTTTAAGGCCTCGGCGGAGTTCGAACAGGAGGTTTTGGAGGCCAGCTTTGACATTTATACAAAGGGCTTCGAATTTTGCAAGGAGAAAGTGTCTACGATCCCCAATATCAGCAGCTCCGCCTTGAAAAGATTCAGCCTGGGGGTCCTAGCGACGAGGAGGCGGCGGAGGAGGAAGAGGCCGGAGAGGAGCCGGGGACGAATGGGCCTTAGGAAATTTTGTATTTTTCTTCTTCCCTTGTACCCGACTCTAGGTTGAATTTTGTAACCATTATAAAGCAATTAATGAGAAGAAAACCATTTTCTGAATGTTTTGTTCCCTCATTGTAAGGCATCACGCGTGTTGAAAGTGTTGCGGCAGATCCTGGTACTCATATCTGGTGGCGCCCAAAAAGGTTCGCAGGAGTTCGCACCGCTGAATAGACTTATAGGTAGTTGAGGTAACTTAACACCGGCTGCAGTCATTTAGGCCTTTTGAGTTTTCTCTTTGTTGTCTATCTCTACAGCGGCTGAGCGCATGGTGAACCTGCGAACTTAGGAGTCCGCCTAAACGGGCATGAAGCCATTGAACTTAATTCCAAAGGTTGCACCGACAGGCAAAGTCCACCGGGGGCGGTGTGAAACAGGGCGATGCCTTTCTAGTCAAGGTGTCAATGGATTCCGTCTTCGGACTATTGCGATGTGTCGAGATCGAGTTTGATGGGAAGAGCCAGAGCAGGGCCGACTGGGGTGAGACAAGAGTGCGAGCTCGAGGCCGATGCCGGGATGGCAATTTGAGGCCGGTGCTGGGATGGCAATTTGAGGCCGGTGCCGGGATGGCAATTTGAGGCCGGTGTCGGGGCCGAGTGGTGTCTTATGGGCCGCGATGCCGGCAAGGTCCTTTTGAACCGCCTCGAGGGTTTAAGAATGCTGCGAGGGCAACTCGACCGGTTACGGAGCCTTAGGGACTTGAACGACTTGGGAGCACCATCGTGCCGGGACTGAGTGGTGTACCATGGGCCGCGATGCCGGCGAGGTCCTTTTGAACCACTTCGGGGGTTTAAGAACTGCTGCGAGGGGCAACTCGATCGGTTACGGAGCCTTAGGACTTGAACGATTCGGGGGCACCGCTGTGCGGGGCCGAGTGGTGTCCCATGGGCTGCGATGCCAGCGAGGTCCTTTTGAACCGCCTCGGGGGTTTAAGAACCGCTGCGAGGGGCGACTCGATCGGTTACGGAACCTTAGGGACTTGAATGACTCGGGGGCACCGCCGTGCCGGGGCCGAGTGGTGTCCCATGGGCCGCGATGCCGGCGAGATCCTTTTGAACCGCCTCGGGGGTTTAAGAACCACTGCGAGGGATGACTCGACTGTTACGAAGCCTTAGGGACTTGAATGACTCGGGGGCACCACCGTGCGGGGCCGAGTGGTGTCCCATGGGCCACATACCGACGAGGTCCTTTTGAACTACCTCGGGGGTTTAAGAACTACTGCGAGGGGCGACTCGACCGGTTACAGAGCCTTAGGGACTTGAATGACTCGGGGGCACGCCGTACTGGGGCCGAGTGGTGTCCCATGGGCCACGATGCCGGCGAGGTCCTTTTGACCTACCTCGGGGGTTTAAGAACCGCTGCGAGGGCGACTCGACCGGTTACGGAGCCTTAGGGACTTGAACGACTTGAGGGCACCACCATGCTGGGGCCGAGTGGTGTCCCATGGGCCACGATGCCGATGAGGTCCTTTTGAACTGCCTCGGGGGTTTAAGAACCACTGCGAGGGGTGACTCAACCGGTTACGAGCCTTATGGACTTGAACGACTCAGGGGCACCGCTGTGCCGGGCCGAGTGGTGTCCCATGGGCCGTGATGCGGCGAGTTCCTTTTAAACTGCCTCGGGGGTTTAAGAACTGCTGCGAGGGGCGACTCGACCAATTACGGAGCCTTAGGGACTTGAACGACTGGGGGGCATCGCCGTGTCGGGGCCGAGTGGTGTCCCATGGGCCACGATGCCGACGAGGTCCTTTTGCGAGATCTGTCCCTCGGATGCAGGGAGAAACGACTTTGGTGTTGAAGAAGGTCTTTTATTGCTCACATCATGGAGGGATACATTATTGATAATATCGACGGAGGTTGTCTGCATTCCAGGTACGCGGGATAGGTCGGCCATCGAGTTCTTCAATTCGGTACGCTCCTAGACGGAGCGCCTCGGTGATGCGATAAGACCTTCCCAATTGGCGGACAGCTTGCCCCCTTCCACTGGCTTGGACACCTTGGCCTTTCTCAGAACCAGATCTCTAGGGCGAAATACTTTGGGGCGGACTCGGGCGTTATAATACTTGGTTGTCCGCTGGCGAAAAGTGGCCATACGCAATCTCGCCTGATCATGCATTTCGTCAATGAAGTCGAGGTTTGCCCTCAGCTGGGTGGAGTTGTCTTCCTGGTTATAGGATTCCACACGCAGGCTTGGTAGTCCGATCTCCATGGGGATGACCGCTTCGACCCAAAAGTTAGACTGAATGGGGTCTCGCCTGTCGGAGCTCTTGGGGTAGTGTGGTAGGCCCATAATACACTAGGAAGCTCTTCTACCCATCGACCTTTGGATCCATCCAGCCAGTTCTGAGTCCTCTAAGGATGGTGCGGTTCATGAACTCGATCTCCCCATTGGTCTGGGGGTGGCCGACAGAGATAAACCGGTGGCGGATGCCCAGCTCGTCACAAAAGGTCTTGAATGTGGCATTGTCAAACTGGCAACCGTTATCGGTGATGAGAGTGTGTGGTAGGCTAAAGCGACATATGACCGACTTCCAAAAAGGCTTTGACCTTGCTCTCCGTGATTTTGGCCAGCGCCTCGACCTCAACCCATTTGGTGAAGTAGTCGATGGCAACAATTAGGAATTTCTATTGTCCCAAAGCCGGAGGGAATGGCCCAAGGATGTCCATCCCCCACTGGGCAAAGGGTCATGGGGCCAAGAGCGGATTTAGAGGAACAGAGGGTTGGTGCTGGATGTGCGCATGACGCTGGCAGCCATCACACTTCTGGACTAACCTGGCTGCATCATCTCTCAGTGAGCCAAAAGTACCCTTGTCGGAGGGCCTTCTGGGCTAAGGACCTGCCCCCCGGGTGGTTCCCACAGATGCCCTCATGGATTTCTCTAAGGATATAGTCAGTCGGCAGGTCCCACGCACTTGAGCAAGGGGTAGGAAAATGATCTTCTGTATAGATGTCCGTTTACGAGGACGAATTTGGAGGCCCTCCACTTAAGTAGTCTGGCTTCATTGCGATCATCGGGAGGGTGCCATCTGTGAGATAGCGGACGTAGGCATCCATCCATGTCGGCTCTTAGGTGAGCGGAGGATTTCCTCACTATCTTCTATGCTGGGTCTTTCTAGGTGCTCGACGAAGGCGTCCCTTGTGATGCCGTCGGTGGAGGTAGCCAGCGGGAAAGGGTGTCGGCCTTGGCATTTTCTCTCCGGGGAATATAGCTAATACTGAAGTAAGAGAGTAGAGAAACTAGGGATCGGACCTTATCTAGGTACCAGGTCATGGCGGAATCACATGCCTCGTACTCTCCATTGATCTGTTGGAGACAAGTTGCGAGTCAGTGAAAGCTCTGAGGCACCTTATCCAAATTCTTGAGCGAGCCTCAGGCCTGCCAGTAAGGCCTCGTACTCGGCTTGATTGTTGGTGGCTTCGAACAAAAACCAGAGGGCACATTCCACTGTTTCACCATCAGGGCCCAAAGAATGAGGCCTGCGCCGCTTCCTTGGGAATTTGAGGCGCCATCCACATGGAGGATCCAAGACTCCCCATCGTCCTCTGGCTTGGCAACAGGTTGCTCGCGGGAGCCCTCTCGATTGGCTCCTCAGCCCAAGTGCACTCGACCAGAAAGTCGGCCAAGACCTGGGACTTCAAGGCGGTCGAGCTTGAAAAGAGAGATCGAACTCTCCCAGCTTGATGGCCCATTTGGCAAGTCGGCCTGAGGTGTCCGGGTGAGCCAGGATGGCTCGGAGGGGTTGGTCCATGAGCACCACAATGGGATGGGCCTAAAGTACGGGCGGAGGCGTCAGGCGGAGACGATCAAGGAGAAGATGATTTTTTCTGTCTGGAATACCTGACCTCCGCATCGTGGATACCTTGCTCACGTAATAGACAGGCCTCTGGGTCCCGTCAGCATCGAGATGCACCAAAACTGAGCTAACGGCTTCTGGAGAGGTGGCGAGGTAGAGAAAAAGACTCTCTCCGTCCCTTGGCTTAGATAGGAGCGGTGGGGAAGACAGAAATGCCTTCAGCCCATCGAAGGCTTCCTGGCAGTCGCCGTCCACTCGAAGCTGTTCACCTTCTGCAGGCTTTAAAGAAGGGTAAGCATCGCTCGGTGATTTGGAGAGAAAACGGCTTGAAGCTGCTACCCTCACGGTGAGTCGCTACACATCCTTCTTACTAGACAGTGGCCTCATATCGAGGATAGCGCTGATTTTCTCAGGGTTTGCCTCAATCCCTCGCTGGTCACCATGAAGCCTAAAAACTTGCCCGCTGTAACGCCGAAGGCACATTTCTTGGGGTTTAGCTTGACTGGAAGCGGCGGAGGTTGTTGAAGGTTTCTTCTAGATCGGAGATGTGGTTGGAAGCGAGGATGCTTTTCATCAGCATGTCATCCACACAGACCTCATGTTCCGGCCCAGCTGGTCTTGGAAGACTTTATTCATCAATCTTTGATAAGTCACTCCCGCATTTTTGAGGCCGAAGGGCATCACCTTATAACAATAAATGCCTTTCTTTCGTCGAAGGACATGTGCTTCTCATCGCTCGGGTCCATCTTTATTTGTTATACCCGGAGAAGGCGTCCATGAAGCTAAGAAGTTCATGGCCGAGGTGGAATCCACCAGCTAGTCGATCCGAGGCAGAGGAAAACTATCCTTCGGACATGCCTTATTCAAGTCAGTGAAGTCAATGCAAATCTGCCAGCTCCCATTCGCCTTTCACACCATGACCACATTGGCCAGCCAGCTGGGATAGTGTGCCTCTCGGATATGGCCGGCGGCGAGCAGCTTGTTGACTTCTTCGTCAATGGCCTTCTGTCATTCAGGAGCAAAGCTCCTCTTCCTTTGGCGGACCGGACGGTGCTTCGGATCGATGTTCAGCTTATGGGTGATCACCTTTGGAGGAATACCGGGCATGTCGGACGCGACCAAGCGAACACGTCTGAGCTGGCCCGCAAAAGGTCAAGAGACGGTCCGTCTTTTGGGGGGAGGAGTCCGCCGATGCGCACAGTCCTCGTCGGGTCATCTCCTAGAGGAAAAGTTAAGAGCCTCTCGGCCGGTTCTCCCCCTTTATTGGACTCCCTGGGGTCAGGCGCTTCTGGGACCGACTGCTTCCAGAGGACTTAATGCTGCGTGATAACAAGGCAGATTGAGCTAACCTCGCCTCTCATTTCTCCGATACCTTCACTAGTAGGGAACTGCACCAACAAACGTCGGGTGGAGATGACCGCATCCAATAAGTTTAAGCCTGGGTGCCCAGGATGGCATTGTATGCCAAGGATACTCGTACGACCAAGAACTTCATGATAACTGTGCTTTGGCATGGCAGTGTTTCGGCCGTCACTGGCAAGGATATTTTGCCCTCAACCCTTACTGAATCCCCTATGAATCCGACTAAAGGGTCGCTACGGGCCGAAGAGAGTCAATAGATAATCCCATCCTAACAAATGCGTCGTAGGTAAGGATGTCAGCTAAGCTGCCACTATCAACTAATATCCTTTTTACAGGTGTTTGGCGATCATCATGGAGACAACGACACCTTCGTTGTTTACATTGTCAACATTTGCTGATCCCCCCCAAAAACTACATCACCTGGTGCCTCCTCCCCTCTTGGCCGCTTAGATGAAGAAGCCGCTCCCCAAGACACCATTCCAACCGTCGCTCCGGGGGTGTTATCGACAGTGGCCTGAGCGGGCGGTGGTCTCATAAGTGCCGGTAGCGGTTGGGTGCCTTCTGGACATACTTTCCGAGGTAGCCCCATCGGATAAGCTCCTCGATGGCGCACTTTAAGTTGTAGCAACTATCGGTGTTGTGGCCATAGTCTCGGTGGAAGCGGCAATAGCGGCTCTTATCGCGGGGGTGCCCTTCTTCATGGGAGGGGGCCGCTGGAGGTAAGGCTCGCCCTCGATCTCCATAAAGATATGAGAGCGGGGAGCAAGAAGAGGTGTGAGCTCACCCTCCCAAGGGGCGAGGCTTTGACGCTCGCGGTCCGATCGTCGGGGCGGTTCGGGCCGCCGGGGGCGAGAAGGTCCGCTTGGCTCTGGGCGAGCAGGCTTGCGGCTGGAGCTCCTTGAGGATTCTCGTGGTGAGATCGGCCTCATCCGCGCGGATGTACTTTGAGCCCAGAAAAGGAGGTCAGAATAGGAGTTTGGGGGCTTCTTGTCCAAAGAGAAGGTGAAGCGGGACAGAAGGAGCCCCGCTTCAGCGCCAACGTTGCCACCGCGTTATCCAGATGGTAGCTTCAAGGGCGGCGATCTTGAACCAGGCCACAAAGTCCCACAGCAGCTCCCCTTCCTTTTGGCGGACGAAGAAGAGATGGTCCGCGACTCTTGGGATCCGCCGGCAGGCATCAAAATGCGCCAAAAAGGCCCTTTTCAGCTCTCAAAAAGAGTCGATGCTGTGAGGGACAGGCGCGAGTGCCAAGCACGAGCAGCTTTCCGTAGGGTGGCGGGGAAAGCTTTGCAGAGAAGGGCGTCTGTAGCACCCTGGACTTGCATCATAGCCTTGTAACTCTTGAGGTGGTCAAGAGGGTCCATCGTACCATCGTACGGATCTATCTGGGGGAAACGGAATCTGGAGGGGACAGGCTCCTCCAGTATCCGATGGGTGTAAGGGGGACGGTGTCATACTCCTTCTCCGGCTGGTTGTTAATCTTTCCGGAGAGCTCGTCCAGTCGCCGGTGATACTCGTCCAGGCGTTCCTCCGCTGACGATTGATCGTCGGGGACCCTCCGAGATGGCTCGAGGATGAAGAAGAAGAAGAAGGACAAGGACGCGGGAGGTGAGACTTCCGTTTTGGTCCTCTTGGTGGTGCGGCTCTGGAGAAAACTTGCTCGGGCCACAATCAGGGGACCGTGGCCGCTTGGGAGGCTCACGATGAGGCTTCCTAGGGGAAACCTGACAACGACTGGCCCCTCGCTGAGGAGAACCTCCCCTTGCCGACTGCTGACTGGCAGGGGAGCGGTCTGGTATTGGGTGGCCACGGACTGCTGCTGCTGAAGTTCATGGACCATGGTGGTGAGAGTTTGGACTTGCTGGGTAAGAGCCGCCAGCTGCTCCGCAGCTGGGGCAACCGCCTCTGGTTGCGAGGAGGTAATGGGAGGATCGGCAGCAGGAGGTTGGTCTCTTGCTGCCTAGCCGGGGAGATGTCCCCCAGGGTGACTGACTGAGGCATCCTGAGCCCGTGTCATCACCATTGTTGAAAGAGAGAGAGAAAAGAGAGGTATACTGTAGGGTTTGGGTCTTCTTTTTCCGTCCCCTACCTGGCGCGCCAATCTGATGACACACGACCACTGATGTGGAGCCGGAAGACTTGATCTGGCAGCTGACGAGATTCTCGGGCAGCCGAACAACCTGCAAGAAGTCCCAAGATCGAAGGAGTTCTCCGTGGGGACCCTCGATGCCCAAGTCAGTGATCGAGGTCACAGCCGAAGAAGAGCTTGAAAGAGCCCTTTTAGGTCCAAGAACCCTTAAGGGTGGAGTTGCTCTGGGTGGAAAAGTGAAAGAGTGCTTATGTTAGCCTACCTGAATCTCTTGTGGACTTACCCTTTTATAGGCCATTGAAATTGCATGCATGGGTTCGCGCATGACATTCTGCGAGGAGGGAATGTCTGCGGGACACGTGGGGGTTACGTGAGCTTGGGCTGGTTGGTGGGTCCTGTCCCATCGGAGAGGGAGGGCCAGCGGTTGGTGAGCCAAGTCCCATCAGTCGGCGGAATCAGCTGTAGGTGGGTCTGGTCCCATCAACAGCGTGGTCAGGAGATGCCAGTCTGAGCGGGTCAAACGGTTGGTGGTTTTGGCAGGCGCAGGGCCAACCTAAAGAGGTCGGGCCGCCACGGCCTGCCTTGGAGAAGACGGGGCCACCGGGACCGACCTGGGGAGGTTGGAGCTGCCACGGCACACCTTGGAGAAGCCGGGGCGATGGGGCCGACCTGGAGAGGTTGGGCCGCCAGGGCGCGCCTTGGAGAAGCCAGGGTCACCGAGGCCAACCTGGGGAGGTCGGGCCGCCACGGTGCGCTCTGGAGAAGCGGGGCCGACCTGGGGAGGTCAGGTCCCACGGTGCGCCCTGGAGAAGCCAGGGCGGACGGGGCCGACCTGGAGAGGTCGGGGCGCGCGGGGCCGCCGGGCCAACCTGGGAGGTCGGGGCTGCCCCGGCGCGTTCTGGAGAAGCCGGGGCGGATGAGGCCAACCTGGAGAGTTGGGGCCACCACGGTGCGCCTTGGAGAAGCCGGGGCCGACCTGGGGAGGTCGGGCCACTACGGCGCGCTCTGAAGAAATCGGGGCTGCCAGGCCGACCTGGAGAGGTCGGGGCTGCCACAGCGTGCCTTGGAGAAGCCGGGGCCGATGGGACCAACCTGGGAAGGTTGGGCCGCCACGACGTGCTCTAGAGAAACTGGGGCCGCCGGGGCCGACCTGGAGAGGTCGGGCCCGCCATGATGCGCTCTGGAGAAACCGGGGCCGCCACGACGCGCCTTGGAGAAACCGGGGCCCATGGCGCGCTCTGGAGAAGCCGGGGCCGACCTGGAGAGGTGGGGCCGCCACGTCGCGCCTTGGAGAACCTGGGTGGACGGGGCCACGCTTGTGCCACGTGGTTGATTTTGCCATGATTACCCCTGTGGCTTTATTGGCCACATCACTGGTCACATCAGGAACAATACAATAGTTCATGCAAAGGTAGTTTTAGTCATTTATAAAACAAATATTTTGTGATACTTTTGAAGCAAAAGTCCATTTGAAAAATTCATTTGCCCTTTTAAAAACATTTGGACTTACAAAAATACAATCACATTACCTTCATTTTACCTTTGTAATACCTTTTTTTGGTATGTAGAGTAATCCAATTTAGAGTAACATTATCTTGATGATTCACCTGAAATTTGTTTAACTTAACACAAAATCATTAGTATCATGCTTAATTGTTTTGTGATCATCAAAATTCAATATGAGGTCAACATATTTGATTTTAGAAGAGTCGATTCATGTAGTATTTGATGAGTCTTTAACATGAAGTTCTGAAAAAAAAGATGATGAGGAAGATACTAATATACTTGGAAGAGATTTTAAAAAACTGAATGTTGATGTATTTTAGATCATGAACCTAAGCTAAGGATGATGACTCACCTAAGGATGATGATGTTGATACTACTCGTAATGATACATATCTACCTAGAGATTGAAGATATGCTTATGGTCATCCAAAGGATCTAATCATAGGTGATCATCTCAAGGTGTATGAACTAGATCATTTATAAGAAATATCAATAATCATCTTACATTTGTGTCTCATATAAAGCCCAAAACAATTGAGGAAGCTGAAAAGGACAATTATTGGATGTTAGCTTTGCAAGAAGAGTTGAATCAGTTCATTAGGAATAAGGTATGGACCTTAGTTGATAGACCATTAGATTATCCAGTTATAGGATCCAAATGGGTATTTAGAAATAAGTTAGATGAAGATGATACTATTGTTAGAAATAAGGCTAGACTAGTTTCAAAGGGATATAATCAGAAAGAAGGTATCGATTTTGATGAAATCTTTGCGTCTGTTGCTAGATTAGAAGCCATAAGTTGTTACTTGCATTTGCATGTTGCATGAACATTAACTTATTTTAGATGGATGTAAAAAGTATATTTTGAATGGTTTTATAAATGAAGAAGTTATGTTGAACAACCATCTAGTTTTGAAGATCATAAATTTTTAAATTATTTTTTAAATTACACAAAGCATTTTATGGTTTAAAACAGGCACCTAGAGCTTGGTATGATAGACTTAGTAAATTTCTGATTGAAAATAATTTTTGTAGAGGTAATGTTGACAAAACCCTATTTTTGAAAAGAAAAGAAAAGAATTTATTAGTAGTACCATTTATGTTAATGATATAGCATTTGGTGCTACTAACAATATTCTTTGTCAAGATTTTGCTAAGCTAATATAAGGAGAATTTGAAATAAGCATGATGGAAGAACTGAATTTCTTTCTTGGACTCCAAATCAAACAAGAAAGAGAGAAATTTTTATTAACCAAACAAAATACATAAAAAAATTCTTAAGAAGTTTGGTATGAAAATTATCAAACCTCTTGGCATACCAATGAGTCCTTCATGCAAACTCGATAAGGATGAAAATGGTAAGAAAGTAAATCAAATGCTTTATAAAGGTATGATTGGTTATCTACTTTATTTAATAGTTGGTAGACCTGATATTATGTTTGTATATGCTTATGTGCAAGATATCAATCCGATCCTAGAGAATCTCACTTAATTGTTGTAAAAAGAATTTTCAGATATCCAAGTGGAACAAAAATGTAGGATTATGGTATTCTAGAGACTCATCTTTTGATTTGATTGCATATTCTGATTCTAATTTTGTTGATTGTAAACTAGATAGAAAACATACGAATGGTGCATGCCAATTCTTAGGCAGAACTTAATCTCTTGTTTAGCAAAAAGCAAAATTTAGTTGCATTATCAACTGCTGAAGTTGAATATGTTGCAGTTGAAAGTTGCTGTGCTCAAATCCTTTGGATTAAGTGACAACTTGAGGATTATGGCATCACACTTGATAGAATTTCATAAGGTGTGATAATACTAGTGCAATAAACCTTACCAAAAACCTAATTGTGAGTCGGTGTAGGCATTCAACCTCCTTACTTTTAGATCACGGGTGATTCATAGTCTGATGAGCAAAGCCTCGTACTCGGCTTCATTATTGGGGACTGAGAAGGAGAAACTGATGTCATACTCGAATGTTGCTCCTTCCATACTCATGAGAACTAAGCCCACACCAGAGCCGCTTATGCTGAAAGACCCAACTACATGAAGTAGCCACAAAGCTTCGGGCTTTGGTTGCTCGGAGATTTTTGGAGTAGAGCCAACCTTTGGTATGGTACACTCAAGGAGAAAGTTTGCCAGAACTTGTGCCTTGATGGCGGTGAAGAATCAACTTAATTGGTTGATCGTTCAAGACTATCACAGCATGTGCCTGAAATAGGGATGCAACTTCCGAGCAGATGTTATCAAGGCCAATACCATTTTCTCAATCCGAGTATACCTCATTTCAGCATCACAGAGCAACTTGCTACATAATGGACTGGTCTTTGAATTTGTTTTCTTCTCAAACTAGCACAGAGCTGACGATACTTTCTGAAACTGCTAGATATAAATATAGGCTTTCTCTAAGCTTCGGGCTGCTGAAAAGCGGCAGTGAGCCGAGGTATCTTTTAGGGTCCTCGAAGGATTTCTGGTAGTCCAGAGTCCACTGAAAGTTTTTAGCCGATCAAAGCACCTTAAAGAAGGGTAAGCATTTCTCGGCCGATCGTGCAATGAAATGGTTAAGGGCTGCTACCTTTTAGTGAGACGCTGCACCTCTTTGGCTGATCCGAAAGGCACCATCTCTTGGAGAGCTTGAATCTTCTGGGGGTTCGCTTTAATGCCTTATTGGGAGACCATAAAACCCAAGAACTTTTCAAAATTGACTCCAAAAGCATATTTGATCGGATTCAGCTTCATCTAATACTTTTGGAGTGTCGCAAAGCTTTCTATAAGATCATCGATGTGCTGGAAGGCTTCCTTGCTTTTAACTAGCATGTCGTCAACATAAACCTCCATGTTTCGGCCGATTTGTTCTTTAAAGATCTTATTGATCAGTCTTTGGTAGGTTGCTCCAGCATTCTTCAAACCAAAAGGCATGACTCGATAATAATAAATATCTTAATCATGATAAATGTAGTTTTTCTCGTCTTCGAGTGCCATCCGAATTTGATTATAGCCCGAATAAGCATCCATAAAGGTCAGCATCTAATGGCCTGAGGTAGCGTTCACAAGCTAATCAATCTTGGGCAAAGGAAAACTATCCTTCGGGCAGGCCTTGTTGAGGTCTATGAAGTTAATGCAAATCCTCCATTTGCCATTTGACTTCTTCACCATGACAATATTTGCCAGCTAATTTGGATAATTTACTTTCCGAATGAAGTTTGCTTTAATGAGTTTATCAACTTCTTCAATGGCCTTCTGTTGCTCAAGGGCAAAGCTTTTTTTTTTCCTGCTTGATTGGCCAGAACATTTCACCCATGTTAAGCCGATGGATGAGAACATCTGGGCTAATCTCTGGCATATCTGAGGTTGACCAGGCAAAGACTTCAGCATTTCTTCGAAGGAACTCAATTAAGTCTTGTTGAGTTTTTCCTTCCAATTGAGATATGACCTTTATGGTTCGGTCTGGCCAAGCTTCATCGAGCGGCATTTCCTCAAGTTTTTTGACCGATTCTCCACGTTGCTTAGCAAAATCTTCCTGAGTGTCTAGCCCATCAACCTCAGATTTTTTGGATTAAAGGTTGGCGATAAAGCAGTATTGAGCCGCAACTTGGTTTTCCTAAACTATCCCCACTCCCCATTTTGTTGGATATTTCATAGCAAGATAGGAATTGATATGATGGCTCTAAGGAACATTTGTCTAGGCCTGCTGAGGATTGCATTATAGAATGACCAAAGCTTGGTTACTAGAAAATCTGTATAAACAATTGCTATACTAGGCCAGGTGCTGGCTTGGACCACCAATGTGATAACTCCTTTCGGAGTGATAGTGTTACTGGTGAACCCTACCAAGGTAGAGTCTATGGTTCGGAGATCCTCCATTCGTAATTCATTCTCACAAAAGCATCAAAATACAAAACATTAACAGAGATTCTACTATCAACTAAAATGCGATGTACATCATAATCATTCATATTAAGAGATACAACTAAAGCATCATCATGTGGATACTATATCCCTTGAAGGTCTTTATCTGAAAAAGAGAGTCCCTCTGACCGGTCCTCTTCGGCGAATTTTTTTCTTCATTTAGCTGAGCTGGAGAGGAGCCGATCATAGCAATCAAATTGACATTGCCAACAGTTGGAGGGTTCGGCGAGGTGGTTGGCGAGGCTCAAGTTGATGATTTGCCGCATTGTTCAATTCAAGAGCCCTTTTGAATCAGTCCAGCCTTCTTGGTGGATGAGCTATTCAATCTCATTCTGAGTTGCCAGCATTCTTCGGTATCATATCCGTGGTCTCGGTAATACTGATAGTATTTTGTCATGTCCCTTCAAGCAACATTTTTTTGAAGGGGCGGTGGCTATGGGAGTTAACGTTCAATCTCCATCAGGATCTGCACCCATGGTGCAATAAGCGGAGTGAACCGATTGAACTTCTGCGTTGGGCTTCTGGTATGATCTCTTAGCGGAGGAGGAACTCTTTGATGGCAAGGTAGGCTTGCAGGGCGAGGGGCCTGATTCTTTTCAGAACTTTTCTTCTCCTTCTTCTTGGACTGCTCAGCTCGGGCTATCCTTCTTGACTCCTCGATCCTGATGTACTTATCAGCCAATGCCATCATATCAGAGAGGTTCTTGGGATAATTAACCTCCATAGCTAGGTAGAAGTCTCCTTTCTTCGATACTTCGCTAGTTAAAGCGGACATGGCCACCTCATGGTTGAGGTGGTCTACTTATAATATGGCCACATTAAAATGGCTAAGATAGCTTCTCAAGGACTCCCTCTCTCGCTGTTTAATTTCAAAAAGGGAGTCGGATCTTCTTTTGTGGTGGTAGCTGCTGATAAACTGGCTCAGTTCGTCGAAAGAACCGATGGAACTCGATTTCAAGCTGTTGAATCATGTTCTTGCCGATCCCCTGAGAGTGAAAGGGAAAGCTCGACACAGGATCGCATCCGAAGCTTCGTGAAACATCATGATGGATCAAAAATTGCTCAGATGATCATTTGAATCGATGGACCCATAATACAGAGACTCGATGGCGGAAAGCTTGACATGAGGAGGGATCACCTCCTGTATGATTTCTTTGGTGAAGGTGATGCCCTGTTTCATCCTTTGTTGAGGATGGGGAATCTGCTTGACGCATCCAACTCCTGACGCATCTTCCAGAATTGCCGCTGAACCCCCTCATCCCGAACAGTAGGGGAGACAGGATGGGGGGACCACGGTTCTGGCATGGAGTCATGGTAGGAGAACATCGAAGAAAGAGAACGAGCCCGTCGGGATCTAAACATGCTCTTACCTTCGGCCTTTTGCGGTGCCGGTCTAACCCTTTTATGATTGAGCTGCTAAAGATGGCTCGTTGCTTCAAGCAAACTGAAAGAAGGGATTGCTAGTGAAACAGGGACAACAACTCCATCAGGAAGCTGCGAGCAGATGCAGTTGGAAGAGGGGCTCTATAGAGCCCCTACACCAATTGAGTTAGAGCTTGGACTTGTTGAACCAGCACGACGAATTGATCTTGGGTAACCGGAGTTGCTGACGGTGGAGGAACTATGATCGGCGATGTCTGTGAGGGCACCACATTGTTCATGGGATTAGGCCTCTGGGAAATGGCTTGATCTAGAGCATCTGAGGTTGCTCTTCTTCGATTAGCCATCAAGGGATTATTCTTCCAATCAAGAACCTTGTCTCCTTAATTTCAAGTTTAATGAGACTTGAGGCCCTTCCTCTAGCACCAATCTATTGCTGCGGAATTTCGTTCTCCGACTTGGGTATGGCTTGCGCCTAGATCCGGATGGTGATCTTTCGTTCGGATGAACCTGCAAGACAGTCTCCATGCAGAAAGCATTGGGGGTGGCCCCTACGAAAGACTCTTCGATGCCCAAGTTAGTGGCAATTCTCAGCAATCAGATATGAGGAGAAGGCTCTTGCAGAAGAGTCTTTCAAGAATGGCCTCTCGAGAGCTAAGGACTTTGCTTGAGCTTTCTTAATTTAGAGTGAGTGTTATCTGAAGAGGTCTCAGGACCAGGTATTTATAGACTGTTGGAATGGTGGCGGGTTAATACCTGACTTCTTGGATGTGTTCTGTGAAGTTGAAATCCAGTATGATTTGAATCTGGTTAGTTACGAAGTTGATGGGATTCGAATCTTATTAGTTAGAGGATCGATGGCCAAGGAAGCTGATTGGTGCTTTGAGATTTGGTTATTTATGGGCATTAAGCTATATTTGGCTTTATTTCCTTCTAGTGAAAACCAATGTGATCAGAATCCCGCCAAATAATCAAGGATTTGAACTTTTGTTGAATTCGGGTCATGTTTGGCTCCTTGCTCTATTTTGGTAGGATCGCTTTGAAATCCGAGTGATTGGAGCTGTTTATCATAAGGAGGCCTTGGCGTAGTGCTAGATAACAAGGGCATTTGAGCCGAAAGAGGAAGTACGTCGATCCTGCCGAGGCATAAAGATGGCTCGTCCTGCCGAGGTATAAAGATAGTCCGGTCCTATTGAGGCATAAAGATGACTCAGTCTTGTCGAGAATTATAGTCAGGTTTGATAGAGGCATGGCCGCTTGTCTTTTTTCAAACGTGACAGCTGGTGAGTCAAAAATCGAAAATAATTCTAACCTTTTCATCATATGCATGGATATTAATGCAATAATGATTTTATCCTGCATCAATAAGATATTAAAAGAGAGTAGAGAAAGGGATTGGAAGAGGAAGAGGAAGGAGCCTTTCACCTTTCTTGTGTCCAGAAGAGGAAGGATAAGGGAGGCTTCCGTTGGGCCCTCTTTCTCATTCCATTCCCTAGCACAGTCGTTAGGATCTAAGAGAATATAAACACACTTGAATGGAGGAGGCTACTGCAGCACGACGAAGGAAGGTGAAAGAGATTGTTTTTTTTTATATTAATTATTAGATATTGGGTTAATAGGTTAGTCATAAATTTTAAATTGATTTTGCCAATGTCACCATATGTACTATCACGTGTGACAAAAAACTAACATCGTCTTCCCTGTTTAACGGTAGGGGTCAAAGGGAAATAAAAAGTAAAGTTCAAGATCACTTTTGCAATTTTTTGAAGTTCAGGAACTAAAGTGATACAATCCCTAAGTTTAAGGGTTAATACTGTATTTTAGCCAAATTTTTCTTTCACTTTTAATGGGATGCGTTGATTATACAATACTTTCGAAGAACTCCTCCATTTAATCCATTCTGTTTAACTCTATGATTCGCATCTTTACCTATTTCACCTTCTTGCTAGATAATTGATCCCAAATACATAAATTTTTTACTCATTGATATCTCTTGGCTTGCAATCTTCATTGTCTTTTCATTTGTATTTCTATTTTCACTAAAATTATATTTCATGTATTCAATCTTAGTTCAACTAATCTTGAACCCTGAGATGAACCCTGAGATTTTAAAGCCTTTCTCCAAATCTCTAACTTAGCATGTAATCCAGATTTAGTTTCATCAATCAATACTATATTATCTGCAAACAACATACACCATGCGATATCATCTTGAATATATTTGTTTAATTCATCCATAACTAATACAAAAAGATACGGACTTAAGGCAGCTCCTTAATGTAAACCTGAAAACTTACTAGTATTATTATTTGATAATAGTTATTGCTCTATCCTACATATATTTTATCAATTCTATGTACCTTTTGGTAACTTCTTTTTCTCTAAAGCCCACCATATTATTTCTCTAGATACTCTATTATATGCTTTCTCTAAATAAACCCTACCTCTACCCTAGTAGAAAATCAAAACGGAATATGTTTACATGTTTCCTTACAATTTATGTAGACATTTGATGCATTGCCAACATTTCATCAGAGTTGGGTTTGATGGGCAAGCATGAGCAGTGAAAAATTCAATATGCGGATCGAGCCATTTGCATTCTTGGTGATCAGGTAGAAAATTCTATGTAATTTATCATGATCAAGTTGGTGCATTCTAAACCAAATATTTACGATCAACCAAATTAGAATCGATTTTAAGATTTTAATAATCAATTCGATTTTATTCTAGAACCATCCAATTAAACTGAATTAATCTTTTTTCTTTGAATTCATTCCAAGAATCTTTTTTTTATTAGCTTAGATTTTTTTAATTTTTTTGTCATTATTAATATATTAAAAAATCTTTTCTTAATTATAAAATTAAGTGAGAGATTAGGAGCCATCATAAAAACTACTCCATAAATTCATAATATTGATCAATATTATTTAATATTTCTTTTCTTCTTTGGATAAATATTTGATGATATATGTATTATCTCTAAGAAACCGCATAAAAAATCTAAGTAAGCAAATTAATTTAGCAAATTAATTTTGATACAAGAAACTTCTTGTTTTGAATAATAACTAATGACTATAGGAAAGAAAATTGAATATATTTGAAATAATTAATTTTTCTTCTCTTACTAAGTAAAAGGTCAAAATATATATTTCTAACGATCATAATAAATACTTATAAACTCATTGATATAAAATAAAAATTTTAAATATCTATACACATGTCAAACCATATTATATTAACTTTCAAAACACAATAAATTTAAATATCAACATCAAATTAAAATCTTCATTAAATATATCCATACTCAACTAATAATCTAATCACAAACAAATATTTATTGATAATTTAATGGTATATCTAAGATCATTAATTTGATTACCGAGTGTATTTTACTTTTTAAAAAAATAATTTAAAAAAATTACTGATTCTTAGATTAGCGGTAAGGAACCAAGTCTTAAAACCAGGAATCAATCTAAATGGGTTCAATTCTAAGATTCTGAATCCAAAATCGAATGAATTTGCTACCATTAAATTGGATTCTTACCTATTCTACTCCTGTAGTATCTAATTCATTGCTTATTACTAGAGTTCTTCTCTTTTTGGCTGCCTCATCTCTTAGACAAAATGATAGTTTTCCTTTCTCTCCCTCACTTTCCAACTTGGGTTGCTCGTCTATTTCCAGCTTAGTTGAGTTTTGGATGCAGCAGCAATTTTGAGCCACCTCAACATGAAGGCCGCCTTTTCTTTCCTTATCTTCTCCTCCTAATAATTTTAGCTTGCCAGTAATAATTACATGGTAAATTAGTATATTATTCGCATAAGTTCATATTATAATTCATTATTATTTTCATTATCCTATATTTGGCAAGATGCCAAAAGAAAACCTAGAAGTTTGTTAAAAAATAATAAAAATAACATTTACAAATAATTAACTTGCTTTAGCCAAGTTAACTTTTACGCTTCACTTAGAGTGAGAGAACAAGTATTTATAGACGCAATAATTATATTAAGCAATTCAATTCTTTAAAATTTAAGAACCACATTAAGATCCTAATTAAAGATAATAAGTTGAGGTTTATGAGCTCAAGAAACAAGATTTTTTTTTTTTTTCATGTCCAACGCATCATTGTTTTCTATATTGAATTTACACCAACTTGTACAACTTATTTAAACTCCACACTTTTTTTTTTTGGTACAGATAGGCTGTCACACTAGTCTAGTGTGAGTCAACCCAGATACATTTGAATACAAAATTTGCAACAAAACAGGAAGGCAGGGGTCACCCCTTCTCCATATCCTATAACCAACATGCTAAGCCATAACAGCTGCCGCCCAGTCCGCCGCCAAATTGGCTTCACGAAAAACATGATGTATCTGGGCAGTATCCACTTCCTGAAGCATAGACCATATATCCCTGAGAATCAAATTAGTGGAAGCTTCAGAAACACTCTCCTTTCGCAACCACTGAATGACTGTTATGGAATCGCCCTCGATCACTAGCCTCTATGCTCGAAGAGTCTGAGAAGCATAAGAAATACCTACCCAAGCAGCATAAAGCTCGAACATAGGGACAGAAGAATCCAGGGTACCGAATCCCCCCGCCGCCAGCATATCGCCCTGAGGCCCACGGATGATGAAGGCCGAACCAGTCAATCTACCCCGGACACTCCCATCAAAGTTGATTTTGACAAATCCTGGAGCGGGGCTCCCAGGAAATGAAAATCGTATGCCGATCGCTGTCGAAATAGTAGGGGAACACCAGAGGCCAGAGATGTCATAACCAACCGATAGAGTAGCACGGGCACAATCCGTGGACAAGGATCTAATCTTCCTCATAAGCTGCTGTGAAGAAATAAAGTCCTCAGAGAAAATAATCTGGTTCCTAGATAATCAAATCTGGTAGGCCATGACCACCCAGAGACCACGAGTATGCTGAGAGGCCTTTCTGAAATCCTAAAAAAGAGAGGACGTGGGGAACCATAAGCATCCACTCTATAAGCATAGCCCATCAGGTGCCAAATCTGACTAGCTCTAGGACATTTGAAGATCGCATGGTCTGTAAACTCATCCTCCAAACCACAGAGGGGTAGGTCGGCTGGATAGACACACCCCTACGAGAGAGCAGGGCACACGTCGGGAGGCAGTCCCAAAGAAGCTTCCATAGAAAGAGCTAAACCCTAGGAAGAGTGGGGAGCACCATATCCATGCAGCATCCTTCGTTACCTCGGGCTGAGGCCTAAAGATCTTCATCAAGTCCCTGAAAGGGGCCCTAGAGAGGGAGGATCGCTGCCAAGCCTAACATCAGCCAGGGACTAGAGATAAGAGGAATCGATAGAATATAGAGAGAGTTTCTCACCAAAGAGACTGGTCACCAAAGGGGTATGCCAAGAGGGGGATCACATGAGATCAAATCCTTAACCCTCAAATCGATGGGAATATCCGTGCTAAAAAATGAGGGCCACCAGGATAGAGAGAGCTCAGAAATCTAAGAATCCTGAATAGTGTCAATAGAATGACCATCACCAACATCACCTTTTTATTATTCTAGACACGTGACCTCTCATTTTTTAAAATCCTTTTATTTTTTAAATAAATACGTATCATTTTATTATTCAAAAAAATATATTTTTTATCTGTTAAAATAAATTATTGGTTAAACTATAGAATTAATTTCTGTACTTAGAAATTGTGTCACTTTGATTCTTAAACTTTAAAAAATTATAAAAAAAATCCTAACTTTCTATTTTATATCTTTACCGTTAAATAGGAGAGATGTCGTTTATTTTTATCCTATGTAATAGCGTAATAGCACACATGGCATCTAGGGATGCAACTCGGGCTCATGAAACTTGGGTTTTTCTCAACCCTAATCCTAACCCTATTTGTAAAATGTTAATCCTAACCCTAACCCTATTTGTAAAACCTCAACCCTAACCCTATTTTTAATAATCGGATTCGGGTTGAGTTTCGGGTTGGAATTCGGGTTGATGAGAAAAAAATGTTTTTTCAAAGTAAATAAACACATAATTATGGATCCCAAAGACGAAAAAATAAAATTCCTTGCCGAACACATAAGCTAGACTCGGAGCTTTAACATTGTATTAAAACGAAAAATATTACTTGAAACAAAAAAGAGGAGAAGGTGTTGTAAACAAAGAAGAGAAGGAGGTTGAAAGTGAAACGAAATGTGTGGATGATCCGCCTTTATGTTTGTCTTTTTTCTCGTCTGCGACCGACGACCTTGCCCTTCTCGCTCTTAAGTTGGCAATCTCGTCCGATCCGATTGGCGCTTTCAATATCCCCAAAAATTTGGTGCCGATAAGCTACCCCCGTTCGGGTAACCCTCGGGTTCGGGTTGTGGTCAACCCTAACCTGGTCAATTGCAAATCGGGCCGGATTAAACCCGGGTCTTTCGGGTTCGGATTGAGCAAATATGAGTTTAAACACTGCTGTAAATTGGGTTGACGGGCTGGGTTCGGATTGAACCCGGCCCAAGTTGCACTCCTAATGACATCTAAAAATAAATTTATAATTTATAATTAACTTGTTAATTTATTATTTAATATTTTAAAAAATATAAAAATATCCTGTTTGTTCTAACCCATGTATCTGTCTTCCTTCTCATTGTCAAAGAGAAGGCTGTCTTGGCCCTTTCGTTGCTCCACGGCCCGCTTCGTCGTCTTCCCGTTGCCTCTTCGCACTGCCTCCTCACTTTGCTGCCGATCAAGTAAATCCTTTCTACCACCGATGAGTATGAGAGAGAAAGAGAGGGAGAGAGAGAGAGAGAGGAAGCTTGGCCCCGCCGATGCTCTTCCTCTATCGGTGTGGAGGCCTCTCCATTGGTCACCGATAGAGGAAAAGGTAAGTAGGTGAACTGGAAACTAACAAATCAGAGTCCAGTAAACGGCAAATTGAAAACAGCACAAGCATGCGAACGGAAATCCGCATGACATCCCTGGTTCATGTCTTCCTTTGCTTCTCCGTGCCCAACCCAAGCGTCCACTGTCATTGCCTCTTACTCCTCTAGAACATGCTCACCATTCACAAGTAACAGCAAACACACAACTACAAACACGCATCTAGATCACGACTTAAAATAGGTGAGCTCACCCTTCGCTAGGCGCCAAGACACCAAAGGAAACAAAGTAGGAATCACCAAGCAGCATTGCCTCCTTTGTCTTTTGAGGCCCTCTGAATAGAATCTCAAATTAGTATAGAACTGGAGATGAGATGAGAAGAGGGTCATGCATTGAAAAAATAATGAGGCATGTAGCCCATTGAGGAGAGCAAGGCAAGGCCAAGATTACCGTATTGGGGAAAGGCCTCTGGCGGCCCTCTCCCGTTCTTCTTTGCCGCTACAGGCCCCCCCTTCTCCACTATCGATTACCAATAGAGAGGCATCGATGCCGATGGAGGGGCATCGACGGAGCCGAACTCCCTCTTTCTCTCTCTTCTTTTCTCTTTTTCTCGTACTCATCGATGGTAAAGGAGATTTATCTGAATGACGGTAAGATGAGGAGGCCGAAGGCGAAAAGGCAACGAGAAAGGACGAAGGGGGCCGTGGAGCAATGAAGGGGAGTCGTTTTTATAGCTGGTGCATTTTTGCACCGGTTTGACGGTTAAGAAATGAGTTTCAAAGATATTGCAGGGAAAGTGTTAAAGGGAAAAATATCATTTCAAATGGCATTTTTCTGGTGCCATTTCATCTCCCGGAGCTCGGCCAAGTCAGCCATGGAGCTGACATGGAAAGCCATGAAATCGCCACATGGTGACGATTTCACTTGTTGTGAAGTCGCCACACCATGTGGCATTTTTCTCTCAGTTTTTAACCCCCGGCTGCCCGACTCTTCTCTTCTTCTTCTTCTTCCTCCTTCTCCCAGCCGTCCGCCTGTTTCCATCGTCCTGGTCAGCGGCAAGCGGAGCTCCTCTTTCCCGGCAAGCTCCCACTTCTTCCTCCTCTTACCTTTCATCACCCTCGCCTTCCCGATCATTAACTGCAGTGAGTATTTAAAATATTTTTTGATAACCACAAATACCATGCCCTAACTATCTTTGCATCATATTCGTTTATTCGTTTAATGTGCTAGACTATTAAAGTAAATGCAACTAGTTACTCAGATGCTGATTTTATTGATCATATAGATGATAAAATAACAATATTTGGACATTTAAAGTTTTCCTTTTGATGGCACCGTCATATCTTGATTTGGCAAGAAAATAGATTACATTTATAGGCGTATACATAAGAGGCTTGATAAATTTATTATCACCCTTTATTTCAGATGGAAACTGTACGTGTTCTGCTATATTATGATGGATCAATTGAACATGGCGGCCAAGAAGGGATACATTATAATCAACCTCCACGTAAATGTTTGAAATTGAGCACGGAAACACGCTTTTCTGAGTTAGTTGATCAAGTACATACAGCTCTAACAATTTCAGTACAGAGATATATCATCAGATTGATGTGGAGATCTCCGACATTGAATCAAAAATATGTGCTTCTTCCAATTGAGGACGACGACGATGTGGAGCACATGTTGACATTTCCCTCGAAGTATCCTGAATATCGGTGTATTGAAGTCTATGTTTTAAGGGATAATGTTGCAGAGCCATATATTGTTGGTCATATAGAGAATGTTTATAACAGTTCTCCTATAGCCCAGCAGCAGGAACAAGTTAGGACTCCTATGGATTTTCCAATGATTGAGGAATTTATGCCATCATTGCAGAGTGATGATGTGATAAACAATCAGTGTAATATTGATAGTCGGGGAATGGAGTCAGACGAGAGTGCAGATGATGACTATTGGCCTGAACATGATAACTCAGATGAAGAGTCAAATGAAGATGAAGTGTCATATGGAGATGATATAGTTCATGAGACGGGCTTTAGTTCCAATCCTACATATAGTCATCCAGAACATATTCCAACCTAGGTACATGATCACCAAGCCTTTGCAGATGAACAAGTTCCAGAATTTTATGATGAGTTGAATTTGCATGATGGTGGATGTGTTAGTACTCCGAGAGAGTTACCCTTCAACTCCCAATTTTGGGATCCATCAATTACTGAGTTTGCTAAAGGATTATTATTTAATAGTAAAGATGCACTAAAAAGAGCGTGTGACATGTATCACATCAAGAAGCATCGCACATATAATGTGGTGGAGTCGAAAAAACTGTTCTGGTCTGTGAGATGTGCCTCTTCAAGTACTACCCAACGGTGTCCGTGGAGGTTGCGTGCTACTAAGTTGAAGAAGCATGGATTTTTTGAGATCACAAGGTATGAAGGGCCGCACACTTGTTTATTCAGTAATTTAACTCGGGATAACAAACATATTACTTCTCGAGTTATTAGCTATGCTGTTCGACACATTGTGGAGAAAGATCCAAGTGTGAATATTGAAGCTATTATAGCAACCATTGCAGAACAATTTCACTATACAGTGTCATATTCGAAAGCATGGCGTGGAAAGCAGAGGGCATTGATTGATATATTTGGTGAGTGGGAACCATCATATGCAAAGCTTCCTAGATACATGCTTGCACTGCAGAATGCTAACCCTGGAACAGTTGTATGTTGGGATTTTTACAGTGAAGCAAGTTCATCTGAACGTGTCCTGAATTATGTATTCTGGGCATTTCAACCATCTGTTGAGGGGTTTCGGTATTGTCGCCCGGTGATTTCTATTGATGGAACACATCTTTATGGAAAGTACCGGGGGAAGATGCTGATTGCGACAGGCACTGATGCTGATAATAGGATATTTCCACTGGCCTATGCAATTGTTGATGAAGAGTGTACAGCTAGCTGAGATACCCCCTCCTGCGTCGGTATCAAGGTAGGATGGAAAACATCATGCATAGTAGCATCCAAGTGTGACTGGGAGACATCAGCATCCTCACAGATCTCGGCAATGTCCGCATCAACAATGTCATCAATGCGACAGATCTCGGTAATGTCCGTACCCTCCCCGGCGTCCCTCCTCTGCGAATACTCGTGTGGTAATGGGGAACGCATGCAAGAAGGCGATGGGGTATAGTGAAATGTCTCCATCATCTGATCAACATCGGCTCGTGTGGACTCCGGGACCTCTGGGTACAGTGTTGAAGTAGCTGTGCTACGAACATGCCGATGCCCGACCACTGACAATGTACCATGAGCCATTGCCGTCGCGCTTCTCAAAATCTTTAGCCGCTCATCATCCACTGGGGCGGCTACAGCCCGCTCGAGCTCAACTGTCAGTTGTTGAAACCTCTCATGCTGCATATAATATGACAACAAGAATTTATATGAAAGCTTATGAAGTTGAAAGAAAAAGAGACCCAAACAAATTTATAAAATAGTACCAGAAACTCAAATGAAGTGCCTTCCCCTTCGTAGCCCCTTGTACTGTACTCAGAATGGCCTACACATATTCGAGTGATGCTCCTAAACCAAGCCATATAATCGGGTGTGCATGGGAGTCCTGCTACTATAGGCTCTCCCATAATCAGATGCTGACGCCGTGCATTCCATGTTTGAATATAACTCCCGTGCATGGCGTCCCATGCTGCATTTGACCTCCCTCGTCTATCAATCTGATGAAGATGTGTTGAAGTATCGCACGGACATGGAATCGACTGCCGACATCCAAATTGACGAAGCACCCGGTCCGGCAAATGCCACTCAACTACATCAAAACATATCAGCGGGATCCGTGCCATCCAAATATCCGAACTTACCAAGCAGCTTGGAGGTAAAATAGAGATAACTGCTGCCGAGTAAGGACACCATAAGAACTGCATAGAAAATATAATTAAACCTTAACAAACATAATGAATCGATATAATTGAATTCCATATTGCAAAATGACATACCCGTTGCTCACTATCATCCAACACATCCAACTGGTCCCTATAAGCACGTAGTGTATGCGTTGGAATATTTTTCATGTTATATCTAACGTGCCATCTAAACCCCCACGGTGCACCTAAGTGCCAATCATCATCAGCATCCGAAGGTCTCGCCTCCGGAATCTCGAGTCTCGTGGGATGGAAAATAGGAAATCGTTCCCATGCCCAAATCTGCATGTTTGGATAATTCAAAATGTTAATTAACAATAAAAATTACCTCGATCTCAAACATTAGAATAAAGTGTTTACCTGTAGCAATGGAAGATATCCTCCGATATCAGACTGAGTAGGGCTCGTAGCTCGACACAGTGCTCTATATAAACCAGCCAGCGTTGCCGAACCCCAGCTAAGAGCGGCAAATGCCTCCAAGTCTTCCAGAAATGGCACATACATCAACTTAACTAAATTACCAGAGGTATCTGGAAGAATAACTCCACCAATGATTCGAAGAAGTTGTCCCCTCACGAACTGCTGGATAACCTCATCATCCACATCTTCGTCCAAGTGAAGGTCGCGATAGAATTGATCGAAGAATGCCAATCGAAAACGACCTTTTGGAAATGCTTCGACAGGAGGCTCGACACCAAATAGCCTCCCAAATATAGCCTGCCACTCCGGAATAGTATGGCGCGGATCTAACCCAGTAACAGCAGAACCATCAATCCGAAGGCTACTCAAAATACTCACATCCTGTAATGTAATGGTCGCCTCACCAAAAGGTAGATGGAATGTGTGGGTCTCTTGACGCCATCTCTCTACTAGTGCAGAAATAAGACCAACATCCAGTCGAATCTGGCCAATCCTATATATGCCAAACATGCCGACATGATCTAAATAATATTGTACTCGTGGGTGCGACATTCCCGGTGTCTCTCTCCATATACGTGCGTCATGACGACGACATCTAAGAACCGGTAACTCCTGACAAAAAATAAATTAAATGATACATCCGCATTAACGTAAACAAATGTAAATTATTTAAGGACTGTCGATCAATAATACATACCTCGCCCTGAAATATATTGGTTGATCTATGCATCTCTTGCAAAGTAAGAACAGTAGGATCACGAGGCCCTGAATCTAAGACATTATGAGCCATGTCTGACATAACAAGGTAAAAGAACTATTAGCTGAGGGTATATCTCATTGCATCAATGTGTTTATAAAACACTTCTACATTAATACCCTTGTGCACCCCTATAAATGTAATTTAATTAGCAGAAGGTAAACAACTTAACATCTATAATCTAAATATCATAATTAGATACTATAGTACAAGCAATATAAATATAATCTAATTTCTTGAATGTATTAAGATGGGAAATAAGAATTGTATGTAATATTCCCATCCGGTCCCTTCTCTTCCTGTAGGGGCAACTTGGAACAGGGACTCTCTTGTTACCTAGAGGCTGCTTGGACTAGAAATACAAATTTCATGTGACTGTCTTTGCATATGATGACTTCTGATTTGATTGCTTTTTGCAATTCAGTTACTTTTTTCTTTGGTCTTCTTCATGTCACCTTGCCATGATGTTGTTTTGCTTATTAAAATTTATGCCAACATCAATGATCTAGAATCTCCATCATCCAATAACGTGTTGGGTTGTTGTGATAGATGATGAAGCACCTGTACATTGTCAAAAAGTACGGGCTATATTGGAAATTCATATCTCAATGGTATTGATACATCTCACCTGTACCAAGTTGTTTTGAAGAGAGAATGGTACCCAGGACACGTCTGGGTGACTGGTTCTGTTATGGACCAGGTCCAGGATCTCTCAATTGTCTTGGCTGGTGCTGTTTGATACACACCAAGATGCTTGCATCTCGGCACTTGGGAAAGACTTCTAGCAGTATTTCTGCCCTAACATCTTTCAGTATTTCTGCTCTTCAAGTTGTGACCACACCAAAACAAAGACTTCTAGCAGTTATCTTTTATTAGCAAAGAAATTATTCTGTGCGTCTGAGAGCAAACTCCCACCAGCGGAAAGATCCCATCCACACTAATTTTTTTACTCCCAACTCGCCTCCCAAACCTACTAATCCTCCTCTCTGCTCCTCCTTTAAATTCTTAAAACACTAAGAGCCGTTTTTGGGATCTTTGGAAATACCAAACTCCCACCAGCGGAAAGATCCGATCCACGCTACTTTTGTTACTCCCACTCGCCTCCCAAACCTACTAATCCTCCTCTCTGCTCCTCCTTTAAGTTCTTAAAACACTAAGATGACTAAATCGGTTGTAAAATTACTTGTAATCTAGAAAATCTCAAGGCAAACCAGAACTTACTTGTAAAATGTACCGGGAGCGAATGCAGCAAGAGAGAAGAGGAGGAAGAAGAGGGATGGCAGCTCCGCTTGCCGCTGACCAGGACGATGGAAACAGGCGGACGGCTGGGAGAAGGAGGAAGAAGAAGAAGAAGACGGCTGGGAGTAGGAGGAAGAAGAAGAAGAAGAGAAGAGTCGGGCAGCCGGGGGTTAAAAACTGAGAGAAAAACGCCACATGACTTCACAACAAGTGGCGACTTCACAACGATTTCAGTGAAATCGCCACACCATGTGGCGATTTCAGCTCCATGTCTGCTCCGTGGCTGACTTGGCCGAGCTTCGGGAGATGAAATGGCACCGAAAAATGCCATTTGAAATGACGTTTTCCCTTTAACACCTCCCTTGCAATATCTTTGAAACCCACCCCTTAACTGTCAAATCGGTGCAAAAATGCACCAGTTATAAAAACGACTCAATGAAGGGGCCAACACGACATCCTTTTTGGTTTTGAGGGAAGGGAAGGAGGGTGGATAGGACAATAGAAATATTTTTTAAATGATTAAATAATGAATTAATAGATTAGTTATAATTTTAAATTTATTTTTATCAATTGAATGCTGTGTTTTACGTATTCTGTCACATAGAATAAAAATAAACTGCATCTTTTCTATTTAATGATAACGATTAAAATGATAAAAACATAAAGTTTAAATTATTTTTATAACTTTTAAGTTTAAAAAGTAAAATAACATAACCTCCTAAATATAAATTAATTCTGTAATTTTGCCTAAATTATTTTAAGTTTATTTTCAAATTATGAATCCAACCCGGCCGCCGCAAGCTTCGTCTGGTCGGAGTAACCGTTGGTGATGTGTGACAAAAGGTGTGCAGTTCTTGAGAGATGGCGTGACGGCCGAGCGGATGAAAGGAGAGGCCCATGGCACGAAGAGATAGGGCGAAGGCTGAAACAGCGGAACCGACGCGAGCTTTGTGCATCGGCCTCATCGTTGTACTGGCCTTCGATGCATAAAGATTTTTTCGCTTTATCAACTCCCTTTCGGGAGTAATTTTTTAAACCGGTGCTAAAAGGCATCAGTTTTAAAGCAAAGGAATGTGATCCAAATTTTTTATAGAAATGATATTAAAAAAGAAAACGTTATTTCAAATGACGGCCTCGTCAGCTGGAATGTTGACAGGAATCAAATAGAATCGCCACTTTATTTCATTTCGAATAAAATCATCACTTCAAGTGGCGATTTCACTAGCCATGAAACCGCCACTTGGTGTGCCAATTTCTACCTTCAAGTGGCGATTTCACTCACCATGAAACACCTAGAAATCGCCACACCAAGTGACGGTTTCATCAGAAACCGAGTTTATCTTATTTTAAATTTTATAATTTAAATTTTAAATTTAATTCTAAATTTTAAATTTAATTCTAAATTTTAAATTTAATAATATGGAATTAAATAATATTTTTATTATCTTATTATTTTCAAATCAAGGATGAGAGAAATGGTACGGTTCACGAAGTGTTTGAAAACTTGGAACGTGATTGGTTCATGGCGTATGTAGAGCCAGGTCAATTAATTAAAGGTGATAAAAGAGTGATTTGAAATTCAAAGATTTGAAACTATATAGATATTATTTATTCAAAATAATAATAATATTATTTTAATTTTTTAAATTTAATAATATATTTTTATTATTATTTTTGATTAAATAATATCTATATAGTTTCAAATCTTTGAATTTCAAATAACTTTTTTATCACCTTTAATTAATTGATCTGGCTCTACGTACGCCATAAAGGGATCACGTTTCCAACACTTCGTGAACCGTACTGTTTCTCTCCTTCTTGATTTGAAACTGTATAGATATTATTTAATTTAAAATAATAATAAATAAATAAAAATATTTATTTAATTTCATATTTAAATTTAAAATTTAGAATTAAATTTAAAATTTTGAATTATAAAATTTAAAATAAGATAAACTCGTGATGAAACCGCCACTTGGTAGAAATCGCTACACCAAGTGGCGGTTTCATCACGAGTGAAATTGCCGAGGCGATTTCATTTTGAATGACACCGTCACATCATGTGATGATTTCTGCTCGATTCCTATTAGCTGATAGGCTCGAGTAATGAATGATTTTAAAAAAATATTATTTAAAATGACATTTTTTTTTAACATTATTTTTATAAAAAATTTAGATCCCACTCTTTTTGGTTTTAAAAACTACTCTCCTTTTCGGGCCTGTTTGGACGGTTGTTAATCCAGCTACCGGGAAACGGCCACTCCGCAGCTGCTCCAAAAAAAAAAAAAACAAAAAACTTAGTCTTTGGATCTGTAAATTCATGACGTGGCAGACTTATATCGAATCTATAGAATTTTATTCCACATCTCCATCGTCGAATCATTGCGCATCATCTCTTTTGCATGCCCGTCATCATCCCATCACCAGCCTACGTACAAATTCAGAGGGCAACATCCCTTTTCGTCCTATCCAATCCTCACCGTCCACTGTCCCATCAAACGCGTAGAGAAGTCGGAGAACCGCGGGATCTTGAATGCGATATGCTCGATCGCGGTAGCAATCAACGCACCACCGGTAAATATTGAACGACACCGACCGCGCTTTTGTTCGCAGTGCGTGCGACGGAGGCGAACCACCGTTGAACGTTCAGGTAACCGCACACGATGTGGCGCGACGGCCAGGCGAAGCAAGGCGCGTATAAAGTAACTAGTGCTCCGAACCCGGGCTCTCGGTCCCTCCCTCGCTCTGTTTCCGTTCTTGAGATCCACTGCCAGATCCGGACCTAAGAGCAACCAAGAAAGCTGGAAGCGAAGCTGAGGGAGGGAGCGGAGAGGGAGAGGGAGAGGGAGAGAGGGAGGCGAAGGCGAAGAAGAGATGTCGAGCGGTAGCGATGTCGACGAGGACGAGCTCCTCCAGATTGCTCTAAAGGAGCAGGCGGAGCGGGATTTGAGCTACCAGAAGCCGTCGAGGGCGTCGAAGCCCGTGGTCAACCTCGTCCAAGCCCCGTCGCCGCCGGCCTTCATGGCGAAGGGCCGGGGAACCCTAACTCTAGTGCGAGGCCGGCGCCACCGCGGGTAAAGGGCAGCGCCGGCCCAGCAAGGGCGGTGCGGACGACGACGACGACTCCGAGGTGGAGTTGCTTAGTATCTCATCCGGAGACGAGGACGCCTCCAGGGATCGCGGGCCCCCGCAGCGGAATCGGGAGCGGAAGGCGTCGAGGGACGAGGGGGATTGGGACGGGGACGAGCCGAGAAGCTGGAAGAAGGTCGACGAGGCAGAGGTATTCGCATTCCCATTGTTGATTGATTGGTCCTCCTGAATCGAAGATCGATTCACTTGTATCGAGGCGACGCATTCTTGTCCCTTCTTTTATGGATTAATTCTCGAATTTGAGATTGGCTTTTTAGTTTTCTTGGTAATTCATACTCCCGGTTCTGATCGGTAAATTCTTGAATTTAAGATGGACTTGCTAGCAGTTCTTAGTTTATTGCATGATTCCATTTTTTATCAACCAATTCTAATGCACAGACCGATTCGAGGCAGAGTGCATTATTGCCTGGTCTTGTATGGATGAATTCTCGAATTTGAGATGGACTTGTTAGTATTTCTTGGTAATTCATACTCCTGTTTCTGATCGGTTAATTCTTGAATTTAGGATGGTCTTGCTGGCAGTTTTAGCGTATTGCATGCTCCCGTTTTTTATTGACCAATCCTTAATTTTGATACGGCCTTTTTAGTGTTTCATAGTGACTTCTCATGCTTTTTATTGGTTACTTCTCAAATCTGACATGGCTTTGGTTATTATTTTGTGACAACAGATGCTGGCTTCAGTTCAAACAATTTGTGCTAATGAATTGGAGTCACACTAGTTGAGTTTTCAGCAAACGTGACATTGAATTTCTGTTAATTTCTTGGCTGTTTGTGATTGGTCTTTTTGTGCTGAAGAGATCTGTGCATTAGAATTTGATGTGAATTACATTTAAGAGAGTTATATATCCTATTTTTGGTAGCTCTGCACCAAATGTAGCTGTTTGTATTAAAATTGTATTCAATCTGGAGTCTCTTATGGACCTTGTTGAAAATTTTGTTGTTCTCTTGTGGCAAGAGTGTAAACAAGCTACTACAATGCCATCATATTGTGGACAATTATTAACATTTGCGGATGATCAATATATCATATGTTCTTTATTTTTTCTTAACTGCACTGTAGTTTTCTCCAAGTTAACAATCCTAGTCTCTATTCCTTCAATAGCCTAAGGAAAGGAGTGGGTCATCTGTCTTGACAGGAAGTTGATCAAGTGGCTGATGTGATTTAGAAAAAAAGGTGATCAAGTGGCTGGTGTGATATAGAAATAAAGGGATCAACATGTTGATTCCATCAAGAAAAAGGACAGGCCAGTTGGCATTTTTTAAGGAAAGAAAAGTAACTTTTGCATAATTAGCTGGCACTAAGTGCACATTGTGTTTTTCCAGTGATATGGACACTGGGCTGCTTCCACAATGGTTGGGTGGCATCTTGATGGTTTTTTACTGATTAGTCATGAATTTGGTATGTTCTCTGTTGAAATTTTGTTAAGAGTTCATTTATTGTAATTAGCTGTGTTAAAAAAGATATACAATGTAGACCTTTAGATATTCCAGTTAGAAAGAGCGATCTTTTAAAATTCATGGTAAGAATAGAGGTAGAGCTAAACTTAAATTAACATGAGCAGAAATAATTAAAAAATATATAACTATTTATAATTTAAATATCGACTTGGTCCTGAATAGAGCAGAGTGGAGAAAGCATATCATGTAGCCGACCCCATGTAGTTGGAAAAGGCTTAGATGAGTTGAGTTGAGTTGAGCTGTGTTAAGACTGATGGTCATTCCAACAACTGGCTAACCTGCTTTCAGTGAAAGAATCACTGATTATTAAATTGTGTTCTTCGTATTGGTAAGTTAAATATCAATCAAGTTCATTGGTATATTGCTGGTATTTATTGCCAGTAAGCTGTACCTATAAATTCGGGATGGTCTAGTGTGATAGTAAATGCTGATTTTTGCCTCCTCATTAAGAACAAGGAGTGGTTGTTATTGCTATTTCCTGTTTGGTCCTTTGGTGCCTCTACACTCTCAAGATCTTCACTGTTCTTTTTGTTATCTTTTGCAGCATTTATGGTCCATTCCACGTAGCATCCGTGTTAGCAGCTTTGCAACTCATTCTGCTCAAGGATATATTTCTTACTGATAAGGTGAAAGATAAATAATCTATATATGTTTCTTATTTTCAGCTTGCTCGTAGAGTCCGAGAAATGCGTGAGACAAGAGCAGCACCTGCTCAAAGCTTAGAGCAAAAAGGAACAACACTAGGTCAGAAGGTGCTTACCAACTTACAATCGTTACCTCGAGGAGTGGAGGTTTTGGATCCACTGGGACTAGGGTAATATTTCATGTACATGTATGGTCATAAATAACAGTTTTATTCAATTTTTTCCCCAAAAGAATGGTGTTTATGTTATGCTTTCTGAGCTCATCTTCTCAGTCTTGAATTGCTTTTCCCCCCTTAGTTCTGGAACCCTGTTGTTTTCTAAGATGCTGCTCTTGTTATAGTTTCATTGGGGTGCGTCTAGGGCTGAAAACGGATCGAATATGGATCGGATAGTAGTATATTCATATTTGTATCCATATTTTTTAACGGATACGAATATGAATACGAATACTAAACGATATTAAAATTTATGTCCATATTTATTCTAAATGGATACGGATACAAATCGGATATCAAGCATATCCATATTTGTTATATACGGATACGGATACGAATCGGATATCAACCATATCCATATTTGTTATATATGGATACGGATATAAATTAGATATTAAGGTAGTGTTTGATACAAAAATGCTGTCTTGTACCACCTGGTATCGATCTATATTATCCTATTTTGAATGGCACTATGCCTAGAAATGAGAAAAGATATAGAGAGCCTATCTCCATATTTGGTAGGTACTTTACTACATCATTTATAATGTATTAAATATATTGAACCACCGATAATTTTAGGTACTAGTTTTGCAAACCTTGGTTTTTAGGTTTACCTAATTTAAGTTCATATATTAGTTAAGCTAAAACTCATTAACATGTTATATCATGTCCTATATTATTATTTCTGAATATTCTTATACTGTTCTTACACCCACTTTCATACCATTACCCTGTGCTAGGCTGAAAAAAAACTGTATCCGTATCTGAATCGATTACCTTTTGGATTAGATATCCGAATTCGTATCCGAATCCGATTAAACTGCAAAATAAAAAAATCTGTATCCGTATCCGTATCCGATTACCTTTTGGATTAGATATCCGAATTCGTATCCGAATCCGATTAAACTGCAAAATAAATATCCGAATTTGATATAATTCGAATACAGGTATACGGTCGGAGTTTATCCAACCCGTTTTCAGCCTTAGGTGCGTCAGTTCATACATCCATCAGGTTACTTCACATGATATATTATGTTTCAGATTGCTAGTTTATGCATTAATAAATTATTGATTTTTTTGGCTGTTAAATCTTGATGCCATGCAGTTTTAGCTATTTTCTATGATCATATTCAAAGTGGAGCTTCATACATACATAGGCTAATGCATGTGTATATATTTATGTATTTGTGTATGTGTATCATCGGAAGCTTAATGGATTTTTGCAAGTGAGTTTTCCTTCTCCTCTTTTTTCTTTCATGCAGCCTTCGATCAATGTCATGGGGCCTGTTTTAAAATTTTAATTGAGATTCATGAAAAAGAGTCCACAGTAATATACCCTTTCTAGATTGTTTTTCCCCCTTTAATAAGTCTCTGTTGTGAATGTGAATGGACAGGGTAATTGATAACAAATCTTTGAGGCTAATTACTGAAGCTTCAGTAAGCTCACCAGTTTCTCGAGAGAAGTCCGACCCATTGGATCCCCATACTCGAGGTATGCTACTTTTGGTTTTGGTTGACTCTTACGATGAGTGATGGAGTCCCATAATTGCTGTGACCTAATTGTTGCTGATCCTCTCAATACTTTACATAGTTTGAAATGGGGTAATATACAATGTTGAACTTGTGCTTTTAGCGATCAAGTGACTCTACATGTGTATAAACCAGAATTTTGAATAAACTTATTACTTTAGTGGATTGCTTATATTAGCATGTTGCATATCACTCCATAAGGTTTTGGATGCTTCCAGGGTCAAACACATTAGTAAGTTTTCTTAGTACCTTGCAACCTTTTGCTATTTAGCAGCAAGAAGAACGGTCCAGATTTCTCTGTTATATTTTGTTCATTTCTGGGTCATATGTTGTTTCATGTGCTTTTTAGAGTTAGAGAAGTTAGGTTTTGACATATTCTCAGCAAGAGCCATTGTCAGTGACTTGTGACTAAAATCTACTAATGAATCTGAAAGTTGTTGGGCTGGTACCATATTCAGATGTGGCGTTTAAGGCTTTTAGGTGATTGGTTAGAAATCAAAAACCTTAAGGATTAAAGTCCATATCCAATCATTTTAAGAGGTGATTGCCAACTCTCGACAAAATAAGATCAGGTACCCTTGGGGAATAGTGAATTATTAGATAATATGAAGCATTTAATTACCCTTTTTTAGGTGCATGAATAATTAGAAGGCACGCTGGCAAGTCTAGGAGCAAGATTCATCTACTTCAGACCTTGGATTTTCAAAATCTGGGTAATGGTTGAAAATGGAAATCTATAGGTGCAAGGTAGCTGAAATAAATAGGGAAATAATGCAGGATACATGTGGTAGAAACCATGTGAGTCAACAAATAGTAAACATTTAGTAGAATGTTGAGTACAATGTATAGAAATTGTCATGGAATCATGAGAAGTTTGCACATGGAATTGATATGTGGACTCCCCTTTTCTTAGAAATGCATGCCCAAAACCTGCATTTCCATGTAACATTTCTAATTGTGAAACTATACAAGAGTGCATAACTCAAAGATGATAGTACATTTATGAACCCCCAAAAGAAGTGTGGCAAAAATGAGAGTTCCTAATGCTAAAAGTAGACATCATGAGTCATGGAGAAAATTGTAACAAAAGCAAAGTGTCTTTTTGAGACTCTAATGAGTTTACCCATTAAATCATCAAAACTAGCCCCTCTTCCACTTCCTATTCGTTCTCCTAGATGGGAGACTACATTAAATTGTGTTTGTTTCCTGAGATTTTAACATCTGATGCAAATTGGATTCTTTCGTTACTTCTAGTTTTCCTTTACAATTTTTCTCCAAGTATATGCTTATTCTCGGTTGGAGATTCTATATGATCGGTGGGTATGTCATCATTTGAAATTAATTTCTCGTAAGGTTAGAGCCACAATGTTAGATTGATTGCTGGCCAGAGTTTATGGTCTAATGTTTTTATATCTGTAACAGCAAGGAAGATTATTATATAAGTACAAAATAGGAATGGTAGGATTTTGTGCTTTATTATTTTGATATCCTTTTTGTTGCTGTTGATTATTTAACATAAGCTTGTGTCTTAATCTTTGCAGAAAAAGTAATGTATTCGTCTTCAAATTTTGATCCCAAGGTTTTTCTTTCACGGGTTCACCAAGAGACAACTGCTGCAGATTTTGAATCTGGTGCCCTTACTTTAAAAACTGATCTTAGAGGAAGAACACAACAGAAAAAACAGTTGGTGAAAGAGAACTTTGATTGCTTTGTCTCTTGCAAAACCACAATTGATGGTATTTAGTAATCTAACTTCAATGTATATTTCTGGTGTTTACGTAAGTAACTTGTGGGTTGTATTTCGACAGATTTGTTTCAAGATGCTGTAAGAAATTACTTATGTTCTTCGCAGATATCAAGTTGAAACTGAGGCAGATAGAGGAAGATCCAGAAGGTGGAGGTACTGCTCACTTGCATCAAGTCACTCAAAATATCAATGCAGTAGCAAATCGTGCGTTTGAGCCTCTGTTTGAGAGGCAGGTAGAAACTGAATCCTTAGTTTTAAAATTTTGTGTTTGTGAAGCTTGTGGTTAGTTAATAATTCCATGTATTTGATGAACTTGATTTCTCATCTATCTTGGCAACAATTAAGGTGCAAGCTGAGAAATTAGATCAGTTCAAGGAATGCTTCAGAGGTTCCGCACACTGTTCAATCTGCCAAGTGCAATTCGTGGGAGCATTAGCAAGGGCGAATATGACCTAGCTGTTAGAGAGTACAGGAAAGCAAAGTCGATTGTGCTTCCTTCTCATGTATGTTAACCTTGCCAACTAATTGATTGTTGTGTTTTGGACAGTAAAACTGCTCTGTTTTTTTGTCAACAATGCTAATTTATATTGAATGGAAGTTCTTGATATTTGTTATCTCCTGTAGATTGGTTGTACTTTATGTTTAGAATCATCCTTGATGATCAAATATGCAAGCTGTAGCATGTTTTGTTTTAGCCAGAGCAAAGATGAATTTGGAAGAATCGAGTCTTGTATTGTAAACCAGGACTAGATTTTTCATGTTTCTCATTTTTTGCTCTTTACAATGGATGATAGCTCATATGGTGGGACAAAGAGGTCCTCATCCTTTTTGGGTTTGAGATAGAAGTACTAAAGTACATCTGTAATAGCGCTCTTGGGGCTCATTAAAGAAAGCCTTTAGGACATTTAAAAGGGACTCATTGTAGAAGCTAAAGGCTCTTTGGGAATTAAATGTCCTCTTGCACATCTTTCATAAAGGATTGATGCCCCTTCATGTTTCTCTCATTCTTCTTAGTTTTTTTTCTACTTTTTTTTGCTGTCATTGCATGCCCCTTCATTTTTTCTCATGTTCTTAGTTTTTTCTACTTCTTTTGCTGTCATCTTTTCTGAATTCTCTTCTCTCTTATCCTAGCAAGACATCATTCCTCCCTTTTATTGCCGCATAACAATTCGATTACCTTCATACTTTTTCATAAAGGGAGGAGCCACAATATTGTCACCAAATCTCATAAATGCACAGAGCCATTTACTTTCTGCCAGAACATAAATATGGCTGCGAAGAGGTGAAAGAGAACTCAGAAAGAAAATAAATAGAAACTTAAATAATAAATCTAGGTTCAATGTAATGCATCATTTCGGTAGTATGACAAAGTGGTGTAGGTAATTATACATTTCTTTTTAAGGGTGAATCTAATCATCTGAAATAGCATCAGGATATTATTTCTTCCTCACAGCTTGAGGGCATCTTTTATTTACTTGATTGCTAAGAACTAGCATCAATAGCTATGTTAAGTGCTTTTTGGTTGTTATACAGGTTATTAGGTATGTTGTGAACAAGGGATTCATATGAATATTAAACAAAAGAATGGGGATGTCAGAGAAGTTGGTGGAATTTTGTGGTAACCTTGGTTAAATTCAAATTAAATCCTCACTTCTAAGCCCTAATAGAAACGATGAAAAAGGGACCAGTAAGGTTACCCTCTGTAAATATCACTAGAATTCTTTTTCAGATGTGGATTGTTATGAACATAACAATTTGTATTTACGGTAACATGAATTATGTGTTTTCAATCCATCTCTTTGCTTGTTGCAAATGAAGCTGAATCAGCTTATAAACACTTCATTCTATCATGGACTTAAAAAACTATGCTTTGTGTTGAACAGAAGCTCAATTGAAGAAGTACACTTAAGCATCGAGAATGTTTAAGTGAAATTTCTATAAGTCAACATTATTGTGCACTTTTGGAGCCCTAACCTAAAACACAAACATTGTCTAACACAGTTTTTGAAAGAAAAAATTGAATTTAGGATGTCCTAGGATTTCAGGTTTATTGTATGCATGTATTTTATTTAAATTTAATCTAATTAAATTTATAAAATACGTCATGTTTATCTAATTGAAAGCATGCAAAATTTAAAATTAAATTTTATACCTTTCAGTCTGCATCTGATGCAAAAACTGGATGCAGATCTGATCTCCTGTCTTGCGAGAGTCGCACGTGCCACTCCTCTGTTTCGTACGCATGCCAGAAACTTTGAGACAGGGGATGTAGAATTAGAGGGATAGAGAACTCTTCTCCAAGAGGAGACCCTCTCTTCTTGGACTTCTTTAATTTTTTGGACTTTTCTTTTGCTACCGTGATCCTCAAAGTTGAGAAAAGTTTCTTAAATAAACCCATCGTAAAACAACCCAAAACAACCTTTTTGAATTGTTTTACAGATACGATAATATCCGATCTTTGAAAGCGGATGGTTACGGGCGTTCACGACATTGTCAACGCGTAAAGAAAATTTTATAAAACAAATTTACGGATTCATATCATCTCAATGGCAAGATCATAATTTAAATAAAATTTTTAAATTTACATCATCGGAATGGCAAAATCATAATTTATATGAAATTTCAAATTTACGCCATCTCAATGGCAAAATCGTAATGTAAGCGAAATGGCAGAATCGTAATTACATGGAATGACAGAATCATAATTTTCTGAAGTTTTAAACTCTCGTGGTGCCCGCAACGATAATTTAAAAATATTAAAAAATATTTATAAATAAAAATAATCAGATTAAATTCATTTGAAGTCCAAATTAAAATCTGAAAGAACCCATGCGAAGATCTCGAACCATACTTCGCATTGGACTTATTTAATTTCCAATTTAAAGTAATTTATGGTTTCAAAATTTATAAATAAACGATCAGAGATATATTGGATATCCGATTCAAACCACTTTGAAATCGGATCTAAACTACTCTATCGTCAGACCAACCATTGGTCTATGGTTCAAGTTTTATCCCACAATGGGTCTGAATAAATCCCAAAAATTCACTTAAGTTACAAACTAACTCAAGTTCATCCCTAAGAATAAGTACTACCACTAATACCCAGTGCTAGCTAGACATTGCTAGTACAAACTCGGTATTACCTATATGACCAAGTCCCACTTAGATCATGGGTCAAGCCTGTCTCCAGGTCACCTAACTATGTGCGTAACTCCATAGGTTCGAATCTAAGTCGGTAGCATAGGAACACTTCCTATATCAATCGATGTGACCATTTAGCAATAGTACTCGATGTTCGAATAGATTGAATGTATACAAAGCAATATTCAGGAACCTAGGCTATTGTTACCGTATAAATCTTCCCCTTGTCCAAATACTCAAGATGAATTTAGAGTTCGTTGCCAACTTCCAAAAACATCTAAATGTGTTTCAACATTTACAATCTTGTGACTCCTCACATGGATTACCCTGGCCAAGGTTTTGCAAAATTAAAACACAAACCGAGCATTAACTCTAATACTTAGAGTGGACAATTCCATCTTGACTCATCACTGATTTAATAAGTACTTAACTGTACCCAGCAACCTTCCGTCACTGGATTAGAAATCCAAGTAGTCCAGCGCCTAAGTCCAGTGAGTTGCTTACTAAGTCACCATGATAGTCTCAGGTCAAAGGGACTTATACCCATTGCCCTTCTGTGAGATACCCTTGACAGTAAAGTACTCAATAGAGATGAGTTAATGTTCAGTGAATGTACTCCTACACTCACCTGCATGCCATACTAATATCATACACTCCTTGGTTTAAGAGGACAACCAACATATATGGCACACAACGACCTATACTTGACTACATTATTGTCCTAGGTGATAACATATCATTTGGTCGCGAACCCATTTAAGAATTATTCGACAATTCCTCCTTTCTCGAATAAATGTAATTCTAAGGACTACATATAAGAGTTCTATTGGAAGATGAAAAATATGTTGTACTGCCAAAATAACTTTTATTAATCAAATAAATCATGTACAATAAATCACAACCGTCTATAGGCTAGACGATTGGCTGTAGGACATATTTCCTAACAGTTTTACCTTTGGCAGCTCTCATGCTCTTTAATTTGGTGCAGAATTTAAAATATTTGGACTTGAGATAATGGAAATCTTTTTTGTTTTTTTTGTTATGAGGAAAGATTAAGGAAGTCTTGTATTTACCTAATTATGCAAGAAAACTTTGCAAGTCACTAAGAACCTGAAAGTCTTGAATTGAATTTGATTATCTAAAATCAACTTGAAGCTTGCTTAAAATTTGGATTAGGTAGGTTTTCTGGTTTAGTGAGACATTTGACTTGAAATGCTCCATGAGATATAAACTTTAGCACTCTATGTCATGAGAAAATCTTGACTATCATGAATCCCTTCATTTCAGATGAACCACTTTCATTTTAGATGTTCAAGGATTTGAAACTATTAGCACATAGTTCAACATAATTGTTAGACCTAGAAAACTACATTCAACACCTTGAAATTGGTGTATCTTGGAGACTAATAATTTGACAAAACCCAATCTAGAAATTCCCTTGATATTCATCTAGATAATAAGTCTGGAGCATCATTTTTTGTATGCCTTTCTCATTTGCTTGTCTTTGATTTTTTTTTTTTTTTGTACTTTTGATCAAGGTTTTAAATCCTATGGGATGAACTGGTTTTTCCATGGAATGTGATGCGATTATATCTTGGCTCGTCTCAACACTTGGGTTGGTAGATGTCCTAGGATGTGCCAATTGGGATACTAAGATGATTTCCAGATGGTCCCTTCTCAACACTTGGGTTGCAACCCATCTTGGCATCTGATGAGATATCCTGTCGAGATTTGAAACTATGCTTTTGACCGCCCCTGCTTGTCCTCTTCCACTAAGCTTTTGTGATGTCGGGGACTTGATGTTTCTCCACTTTCAACAACAGTTTGCTGTAGTAGGCTATTGTGGCATCTTCTTTGCAGTCTTCTTTATCCTATGGTGTTTGATAACTAGAGTTCTTGAGAACTGAATTTCACTTAGCTACTATATTGTCAGGAAACTATATCAGTTTCTAGGTTATCGATGTGAACTCACATTATAGTTTATACCTCAGAAATGAAGCTTTGACACATATCTGCATCCCCCCTACCAAACAAAAAAAAAAAAAAAAAAAGAAAAGAAAAAGAAAAAGAGAAAAGGGAACACACACACACAAAGAATCCTCCTCCTCAGTGAAGCTACAGCTTATCTTTGTTCCCCGCTATTCATTTCTTGCATTGTTGAAATTTAAAAACAGAACAAGGTTTCTATGTCATGCTGTAAAATTTTAGGCACTATGCATTTGTATCAAATGTTCTTTGATGTCCTTGGGAGAAGAATACTTACATCTTGTTTGGAACAAGATTAGCAGCTACCCATAGTCTTTTCTTACTATTATCTGATTTATTCACAGTTGCATGAAAATTTTACTTGCAGGTTGGAATACTAAAACGTGTACTTGAGGAGGTGGAAAAAGTGATGCAGGAGTTTAGGGGCAGGCTTTATAAATCAATGGAAGATCCACAGCTTGACCTAGCTGATGTAAGTTTTCTCCTATGCCTAATTCACTTTTAGAGAACATAAGAGAGTTCATATAATGGTACCTGTTGCCTAAAAGTTCTGATTGATAAAATCCCTGTTTCGACTTGTCTTGAGCCTTCCCATAGGGCAAGCCACCTAAGTTATACGCAGATTAATTAATAAAAAGAAAAGAATATTTTCATATATTATAAGAATCTGAAAATGTTAAAAGAGGGAAAAAATGGGACAAATGACCTTATATTTCTCCTTTTGTCCTAAGATTTCCTTTTTCATGACCTTTTTTATTGTAAGTCCTTGTTTTTGTCTATATGTCTTATACCTCAATTTAGGTTCCTTGCCTTTATGCTACTTTGCTTTCATATGTTTTTTATTCTAGTTCTGGTGGGTATCATATGTTCCTGGTTCATTTGTTGTAAAAGCCCCACATGTCTTACATTAATTAGTGTTCCATGCCTCTAGCTTGAGAACATTGCCCGGCTGTTGCTGGAGTTGGAGCCTGATTCAGATCCCTTGTGGCATTATCTTAATATTCAGGTACTCTTTAATAGTTCTTTAGAAACTACTTATTTATAATATTGCTAAGCTGTTTCATCATCTTGTTATTCGACACTTGTCTAAGTGTTTTAAGTTTCGTTTCTTTTGTCAGAATCGCAGGATTCGAGGTTTGCTTGAAAAGTGCTCTTTAGATCACGAGGCACGGATGGAAATTTTGCATGATGAGATCCGTAAAAAGGTCCACTCCGATGCAAGATGGAGGCAACTCCAACAGACTGTAATAAATCAGTAAGTACTTTGTTATTGATATGCTTATGTTCTATTTAATGCATTTGATACAACCTATCAATTTACCATATGCTGCTTACATCCACTAGGATTGCTTAAGAATCAATAATCAGGTGGTACAAATCAAGATGGAAAGGGGAAGTGCCGCATGAAAAAAAAAAAGCTGCACTATATATTAATCAGATTGTTACTGTTATGTTTTTGCAATTAGATATGTTAACCGGTACTTGTTATCTTCTGTTTTATCCAGTTTGATGTTGATCCGTCCATAGGTGACTCTCTTCCAGTTGATTCACAGCTGGTAGATTTGATGGGGGAAAACATGGATGCTTTAAGAGGAAGGTATATCCGCAGGTTAGCTGTTGTACTTATCCACCACATGCCAGCATTCTGGAGATTAGCTCTATCTGTGTTCAGCGGAAAGTTTGCAAAGGTATTATTTTGGATTGCTCTTTGCTACACTTTTGATATTAGTAAAATGTAATATTTAATAGTTTTTGGCGGTGACATAATGAGTATGCTTGAGAAATGTCCTTGGAAAGTTTGCATCGGCCTAGAAATTGGTTCCATTATATTTTCACTTTCTTCAGGTTGGAAGCTTAGCTAATTTTACCTGACATGTTACCCAATGAAATCTCAGTAGGAAGCAGACGATTGAATGTGCTGTTGTCATTCATACAAAGTGCTATTCTATGGTGTACCTAGTTTTGTCTAGATTTTACTACAGAAGCTAAGTTTTTATGTGGAGCGTCAAAGTTCCAAACTTCCATGCAGTGCTGACTGTCCATGCACATATGCATGCGTGTGAAGAAAACTTTAAAAGATAGAAACTAAGAGCCACTCCTTGTTCATTTTTGCATGTGATATCATTAGCTAACCTATCTAAAGAACCTTGGTAATTACAAGCAACAATTTGACCTTCATAATACGAGCATCTCAGTTTCTGGGTCTTATTATTCATCATTATATGAACCACTTAAAGAGTGTTTTCTTTCATGTGCTGCTTATAGGTATGATCTTATAGGAAAATGGAAATGTAAAAGTAAAATTTGTAGGATATTTCAACTCTATCATAAAAAGTGCCATCTTTTATTGAAGGGTATGGTAAAGAGCACAGTGCGTCAATTAAAGAAAAGATCTATGGTCTTCCTGTGTTGATCTCCCATCATATTTTTGTAACAATGCTAATTTTACGAGTGATTAATTGGAATTCTGATTTTAATTTCTTTACTTTATTAATGCGAGAGTTGGTTTTTACAATGTTATTTACAAGCTTGATCTTCAATTATTACCTGCAGAATTAATGTAGTATGTAGGCATAGCAATAACTAGAGGTGGTCATATATTGGTAGAGGATTGTAGAATTGTAGTGAAGGATGTGAAAAAGCTGTATACTGAGAAAGAATGTTTTCATTTATTTCCATAAAGAACAATACTAGAATTGGTTTCTTTCTAATTGAGGATGTCCTGTTTACTCCTAGGTTTACTAACTTTGCCTTTTTTGCAGGTCACTGCTGGCAATAAACTTCTTGATTCTGAGACAAATGCTAAACCTGCTGCAAATAGGATTGAGGATAAGGTTGGTGAAGTGAAACACTCGAGCCATTCTCTTGAAGAAGTTGCTGCTATGGTTCATGGTACCATAGCTGCATTTGAGCTCAAGGTGCAGTAACTTCTCACAATTTTTTGTTGTGAATTATTTAGCAAACCTTATTTGTGACTTACATTTCTTAATTTGTTCTCTTTTTATTTCTTTCATAAAAATTGTTCATTGTTGGTCTGGAAAATGAAAAAAAAAATCATGCTATTAGTTCTCAAATTGAGTATATGGCCCTAGACATCATGCATTGGTTTATTTTCCCATCCATTCTAGAATGATTTATAATATTTGGCTCAGTAATAAAGACTTCTGTAGGAGAGTACACTTGGGAGCAATTCTTATTTATTCCACTTCATTGATCGGCGCATCCCATTAAAATTGAAAGGAAAATTCTATAAAACCGCTATTAGGCCAGCTATGCTATATGGAACAGAGTGTTGGGAAATACTGAAACAACATGTGAATAAATTAAGTGTAACAGAAATGTGTATGTTAAGATGGATATGTGGTAAACTTTAAAAGATAGAATTAAAATAAATATATAAGAGAAATGATAGAAGTAGCCCCAATTGAATATAAAATGAGAGAAAATCGATTACGGTGGTTTGGATATATACAACGAAGACCTTTAGATGCTCCAGTTAGAAAGATTGATCTTTTAACAATCCATGGTAAGGATAGAGGTAGAGGTAGACCTAAACTAACATAGACAGAAATAATTAAAAAAGATATAACTATTTGTAATTTAAATGTCGACTTAGTCTTGAATAGAGCAGAGTGGAGGAAGCAGATTCATGTAGTCGACCCATGTAGTTGGGAAAAGGCTTAGATGAGTTCAGTTAAGTACTTATCTAACAAACTCTTGCCTTTTATGTTGAACCAGCCATGTAGCATCAAAAGCAAGTACATTCATTGGGTTGGCAAAGGAATAGAGAACAAGGGATTACATATAGGATGCTTGTGTAGTGGCGATCAAAGCATACTAGTGAGTTGAATTTGGTTATACGTGAGAGAGTAGCAAGAGTAGGGGATTTTGACATGTCACTGCATGAGAAGGTGGCTTGAAAATGGTTAGCCTCTATGTATAGTTTTGGTAGCATAAATAAGAAAGTATGATGGTTCATGGGATCGGTAGGTGTCTAAATTTGGCATGCTTAAAAAAGCTTTACAAGCTGCTCATCAAGTGGAAGCAGTTTATTGGATCCGAGTAACTCCAAAATGCAATTACTTCTAATGTCATATTTGGATTCAAGATATGGGATCAAGGGCTATACTGGTTTGGATTTGAATATTAGGTTAGATAGAGAATAGAATCATTTAATTAATATTTTTCTAAAACCTCATATCTTATTCCACAGGATTTTTCAAATATAGTGTTGTGTTTGCATGTCAAAATTCCAATATCTTCTTGTGCCCCGGCAACATTAATTTTGCATGCTGTGATGTTGGTTGTGCTGCTTTCAAATAGATAATTCCATGTAAATTGTAATTGTAACTTGCAGTACAGCTACCTAGCCGTTGATGTGTATCTTTTGTTATTATTATGGATAGGCTTTGTATCTGCCTTTTGAGTTATCCATTCACTTTTCCTGTGCGTATTACCACTCATGAAAGTATCTTTCTGACATGATTGTTATGCACATGGATGTCTACTGGAATTCACCTTATATTTGGAGTGCAATTATTATACAGTCCATGTTTATTCCTGTTGTTGGTGGGAACAAAGAAGTAGGTAAGTTCTTGTTTTGATGACAGGTCCACAATACATTTCGTGATTTTGAAGAATCAAACATTCTTCGCCCATACATGAGTGATACAATAAGGGAAATAGCTAAAACATGTCAGGCTCTTGAGGGGAAAGAATCTGCTCCTCCGACTGCTGGTATTTAATATTCTTTTTAAAAAGCTATGCTATTAGTCATAGTGTAAAACAGGCTTATAATCATGTAGCACTTTCATGATTCTACCAGTTAAAACATTGCGTGCCCTTCATTTTGAAATCACAAAGATTTATATACTAAGGCTTTGCTCTTGGATGCGGGCAACAACCAAGGAGATAGCCAAAGATGAAACGTGGGTTCCTTTATCTACTTTGGAAAGAAATAAATCTCCATATGCAATTTCTTACTTGCCCTTAGCATTTCGGGCAATGACAATGTCTGCAATGGACCTGATTGATGTGTAAGTTCTTGCTTCCTTTTATCGATTTTGCTGATTGTATATGAATATTTCTAATCAATTTGTAAATCTATACCTTTGTTCATGCCTTTCTGTCATTTATATTCATTTGTCTCTTGCATGTTATTTCTGCTGAGACTTACACAAGGTCTTCCTCTCAATTACCTGTTATATGGATTTCTCTTTTGATTGAGGTACAAACCCATCAGTTAACTGCCCATAAATGATCTGCGAATGATATTGTTAGAGATAGAATAGAGCAATGTGTCTAGAGATGGACTGAGGCTAGTGCTTCATAACTTGGAGCTTTTCAATGAATAAACGCTTCATATAGGTCATCTCATGCAAGAGATATTTACATTGTGCATCCTTGGGATTATATTTTATTATCTTCCTCCATCTATGCTATTTCCTATTCTGGTATATGTCTTAATTTGTTCTTGAGAAGGAGAGTTGACTTTTCATTCTCAAGGAATTTGATTTTTTGGATATTTTTGTTAAATTCAAATGCGGAATATTTCCTTATTTCCATGAGAAAACTTAAGTAAATGGAAAGGAAAGAGAAAAGAGGAGGGATGATATGAGCTCACAAAAGGCTCTCGGCCTTGTATACCATACGGAAAAAGGAAAAAAATGAAAAACCATGAAGCAATAAAAAAATTGCAAAAAGGGCCGAACCAGCCCGAACCAGTGGTATGTTGCTGATTTGGTTCGGTACCGAACCAAACCAGTCCAGTACTGGTTCATGATTCCATGGATGTGTGCAATTTTTTTTGGTGCATTCAAACATCATTATGATTCACCTTACTATACATTCTGGCTGGTCGCTTATAGGCATCTCCAATGAGGCACCAATCTTGGTGGAAAAACTATAACCACAATATCACCATGATATCTACCACCATGATTCCCAGAATTCCTAACGTACATGCTCTGCTATTGTAATTATGTGTTCTTGGCGCATAAGCTGTTCCTGACTTACATGGTAAGCTGAAAGATTTTTTTCCCACTTCTTCTCTTTTTTGGTAAGGATGAGGAATTTTTTTGTATTACCTTAAGCTTGAAGTTTGTGAGTTGAACCACTATGTCTCAATATCATTTCAAGTTAAAGGGTTCTATGTGATACTGAGATTCTGTGGTCTTTTCTGCATTTTTTGGCTGCTGCTAACTCTTCATTGTGGTCCTTGTCTTGGTTGCCTGCCTTCTTAGCAATGATTCGTTGTGATAAATTTATACAAATCAGTATTTGTACGATGACATAAAGGCATTAGCTGCATGGTGAATGATTGTTTGGTTTAAAGAAAAAACCTTCTTTTTTATCATTTCACAATAAAACTTATTTGGAACACTGAAAGGATTTTTCTTCTTGATGCTGTTCTGGTATGTTTAATGATTCCACTTGACTTTTCTAGGTTATTTTGAAGGTTTGACATATTATTTTGTTACCGTTTTTATTCTGAAATTGTAGTGCCACTTCTTGGGAAAGAAGGCGGCTCTTGATATGGTTCATCTAAACCAATGACATAGCAGCCTTCTTGTAATAATATAGTTACAGTATTTAGTGCCTTTAGATTGATGTTGTTTCTACTTTCTACCCATTCAGTATGATTCAGAATCTGAGGGGTGAAGCAACTAAGTCAGATGACATTTTAGAACACGTTCAAGAAATTCAAGAATCAGTCAGGCTTGCATTTCTCAATTGTTTCCTCGATTTTGCAGGTATGCTTAATATTGAATGCAGTAGCTAAATAACTTGGCCTTTTGTATAATTAATTATCATCATGAGTGCTGTCTTCAATCTGTGCAAGTGACTCAGGTTATCTTGAACGAATTGGAGGTGAAATCTCTCAGAGCAAATCAAACAAAGAAAACAATCACTTGCAAAATGGATATGCAGATGGCCTCGATGGAGAGTTATCCAGTGTTTATGTCCGTGGTGATGATGCTGCCGATTCCCACAAAAAGCTATTAATAATTCTGAGTAACATTGGTTATTGCAAAGATGAGCTGTCACATAGTTTGTATGACAAGTACAAGCACCTATGGCTGCAATATAGGTACGGTATCAATGTTAATCCCATTCTTTTTATCATTTGAGATTCTTGTGACTCTTTTTTTTTTCTTCCTAGAAATTTCTTATGAGAATTGTTCCATAGCTTAAATCATAAGTTTGGTGTGGAAAGTACCTTCTATGTTTGGACTCATCATGGTCATCAATATTCCTATTCTTGAAACTAGAATTTAAACTCAGAGCAGGGTAAACCTGGAGAAGCTTTCTTACCAGGGACAAGCTGATATATATGTGCACTATTCAAGGCCAAACCCTTGAAATAAGGGTGTCTTTCATTTCTCACTGGGGAATAAGCTGACATATATTTCTCAATATATTCCAACGGAGTAGACTCCTTAGTCACTCAATATTTCCTCACCTCTGGTCTTCATCTATATCCAGGACACCTTAATGCAAGAAAATCTCAGTTATGATTTCCAAATTGAGAAAAAGGAATCAAGATTTCAATTAATTTTCGCATTCTTTTTTTATAATAATTTAGGCTGTGTTTGATATGGGGAATAAGGGGGGATATCCCCCCTTATCCCCAAATGCTATAACTAGGGAGGATAGGTCTGAAAAAGTTTAACTAGAGGGGATAACCCATGTTTAATGTTTAAACATGGGTTATCCCCTGAACTTATTCCCTAGGGAACCCAAGAACAACTAAAGTTATTCCTTAATGGCAGATTGTAATTTTAAAAAGGTGCTTATTCCCTCAGCTATCTCCTGGATAAATGCTATCTTGTACATTTATCCAGGAATAGCTTTTGGGGAGTCAAACACTACCTTAGTTTTTGAATTGTAATTCCAAATAGCTCGACCATGATAGGAAGAAATATTCTTTTTTATGGACTCCACTCAGACCATTGCAAGTCCAAAGGCACTGTAAAGTCCTTTCCTAAGAAAAGACGAAATGAATACTAGATCACTGAAATCTCAGATTCCCAATCAAAGTTACCTTCAGAGACAATCCTAATGGCCTCCAAACTTTCTGAACCTCATCTGTACCTAATGTGGGTCCTTTAGGTTGTTCTTGGTTCAAGCATAAGGTGGAATTAAGATGGTTATTCCTTTTAGAATGGACATTCATGTTCTTATTTTGCTCAAAGGGGAAAGGGTAATAGGTGGCAGAAAAATCATGCCATCCGGAGCCCATTGGAATGGTTATTCCAGGAATATAAGCAGATTTGACAGAATAATTATTCCTCCTGTTTTTGCTACTTGGTAGGAATAAGGTCTATTCTTGCTTTACTACCAAGCCAAACGCAGCTTTAGAAACAAATCCAAGTTGATTGTATGACTTAGAAAACCATGAAAAAGATAGCTTTTATAACCATTTTAAAATTGGAAATATATCAAAAAGCCTCCTAACTTCTAAATCTTTAGCATTGAGGAAATGTCTAGATATCTCCTAGCTCAGCACGGTATGGTTTTTTTAAGGTAGAAACCCTATTATGATCGAGAATGAAACCTTATGTTTTATTCTTGTCCCTGTTCATGATATGCCACTCTTCCTTCAAAATTTTATCCATCTTTATATTTTATTATCTTCACCTTTTCTCTATTCCTTTCTCTTTCTCTATTTCTTCATTCTCCATGGTTACGTCTCTCATTTGGAACTCCATGAACCCATCAAGGGGCTTAGATTCCTTGCAGCCTAGGGCCTGCATTGTTGCCTCAACAAATTTGGCATTAGTGGGGATTATAAAAGATGGATTCCACTGTCAATATGTGAAAAGATGCATGGGGAACAATTGACAAAATGAAAAGAAAGAGTGACTAACCATCTCATGATTTATTTATCCTTACTACAAACCAATTGTGATAATTTGGTATGCATATTCGAAAAATAAGGCAAGCACAGTAAAGAGAAGGGTTGTTATTGAGTCAGTGGGTCAAGAAATGGGATAATACCTGAGATATCTTGTGCCTTTATGTATGTATGTATGTATGTATCTATGTATGTGCACACTTAGTCCATACACAGAGGAGAGACAAATAAGATTAAGTTGCACACTCCAGTCCATTGAAACTTAGAATGGTCATAATAGATAATTTGCTCTTTCTACAGCCATGTTGCAGAGCATGGACTATAACTTAAAAAAAGCGAGGAGTACTTTTTTCTAGTATTTGGTTTGACATATAAGTTTTTGGTCAACAGTATCATAGGCCAGAATATTGAATCTAGTTAACTTACAACTTTGCACTGATAATTACTTGGTTAACAAATCAGTGGGTATTCATAGGCTTATTCTTTTATATATTTTTGCTGGCCATTCTGACTGTTTACCCTTATTTAGGGATAAGGATGAACAATATGCTGATACAAGAGACTTAATAACATCATTTTCAGCACTAGAAGAGAAGATGCTTGAACACTACACATTTGCAAAGGTATTAAGCAACAAACATCCTCTTTTGATGTTTCTTATTAGATTTGGTTATTCATTGCATTTTTTTGTCACACACCATGATAATAGCATAAAGATGCATTCTTTTGTTCTGTTGAAAGAATTTTCTAAGGGCCACTTTGGATGTTGGGGGGATCTTATTAGTCTAATAAGATCTTCCAACGTGGCCTTTTTGAAAAATGACTGAAACTATCACTGAAAGAGCTGGATTTGCTACACTTGCTAACTAATCTTTGTTTTTTGGGACAACCACTTCTATCTGGTGATTTAACTAATCCCTGGAAAACAAGGATTAGTCACTCAATCGGCCTCCTTGATTATCCTGTTATGATGGAAATTTTAAAGATGATGCCCTGCTGGAAGATCTTATTGGTTGATAAGATCTTTTGGCATTGAAACAAGGCCTAAGTTAATTAATGGACTTAAATTATGTGCAATCATACATTAGAATATTATGTTTAATATGTGTTTAAATGCTGTATTGTGAAGAAGGCGTAACCAAATAAAATGTGGGGCTAAATGGTCAATTGTATTAAGAGGATACCTGAAGATCTTCTAGGAGAGTTAAAAGGGAAAAGGTATTCAAATAAAAAATTTGTTGATGGAATAATGAGATACTATACACAATTAGAATAAAACAACTTTGCTTTAAATATGGAAAAAAATAATAGTAATTTTATAAGATATAGATAGGCTGGAAAAAGCAAAAATATTGGTGAGGCTAAATATGCAGCATGTTATAATTTATATAATAGATTAGATATAAAAGAAGATAGGAATGAAATTTATAAAATAGTTAAGGATAGGGAGAGGAAATTTAAAGACATTACGTTGGATGCATTAAAAGCGAGGAAGGATAATGGGATACTAGTGAAAGATGATAAAATTAAAGAAAGGAGTTATTGTTTTGAAAAATTGTTAAATGATAATTTTATTACAGAAATCTTAAGTAAAATTAAGGAGGAGTAATAGATTTGAAAAGAATAAAAACGGTAAGTTGTTGGGGTCAGATGAAATGCCTACTAAGATTTAAAAAATCATGAAAGATATTGGGTTAAATTGGCTTACATATTTATTTAATAAAATCTTAAAAATAAAAAAATGCTACATTATTAGAGAATTTTGTAGTTCCCATGGTATGCTATATTGGTGTATATCGCCTTGTATCAGGTGTATTGTACCATACCGATACTAATACTGATCCGAGAGGTATCGATGCATATCAATTCTCAGGATGTTGAACTAACGCATTTGTTGAGCATACCAACATTGTACCAGTGTGGTACTAGCACGGGGTCCAATATTGAGATGACGAAACTTGGTAGTGCGTGTCTATACGTTCAAATGTAATGTACAGAATTATTCTAATTGGAATTAGAGATGATTGAATGAAGTGGAGAGGTGCATGTGGAATATTAAGTTACAAGTGCATATCTTGGAGACTTAAAAGGAAAATTTATAGATGACAATAAGTACTGCCCTATTGTATGGCTCAAAGTTCTGGGCAATGAGAAAAGTACATGAAAATAAGTTGAAATTTTCAGGACTTCATCTCCTTTAATGGGCCCTTGATCTGGGCTACATGGAATTCTACTTTACGTGGTGCAAGAATCGCAAATGGTTTGGCTATAGTATGGGAATGCATTGACAGAGCTTTTGCAATGGGAAACTAGTTCTAGAATTTTCTAGATTACCACATATGCCATTTTCCTTGCATCGCTTTAGATTAGTGTCCTGTTCTCATCAATAAATCCTTGAATGTCTCTGGCTTCATTATCATCTATTTTGGGATATAGTCCACAGTGCTTGGAATTTGCCTGTTAGAGGTGATGCCATATATCAGGTGAACTGTAAGGTGGAGTTAATCAAAAGGAGGCTTAGGCCTTGGGGCAGAACAATAGTTGGCAATATTCAAAGGAGACTGAAAGAAATCGAGTCAAATATCGTTGATTTGCAGCAAAAAGACTGTGATGATGGAGTCCTCTCAAACAGGGAGTTGGTGTGTCTTCAGTCTTATCTAGCTTAACGTCATTCACTTCTATAGCAGCAAGAGATTTCTTTGGTGGCAGAAATCTAGGGTTGTGGTTTGAGAGAGTGGCAGTGATGGTAGCACTAAATTCTTTCACTGCTCCATCATACCTACAACTCGACTCAACTCAACTCATCTAAGCCTTTTCCTTAGATTTATGTTTTAGGGTATCTGACGGAGTTTTACGCTGGCTGTCACCATACCTACAAGACAAAGGTAAAACATCAGGCTTCTAAAGGATGATGATGGGAACCTAGTTGAAGATGAAGTGGCAACGAGGTATGAATTGTGGACAATAGCAATAGACCATGAAGAGCTTCCATTCATTCCTCTTTTCCTTCATATTGTATCAGGACCAGAGAATGAGTTGTTGCTAAGGGAAGTCCTGAGGAAATTAAGGAGGTTGTATGGTTAATGTCGGGTGACAAAGCTGTAGGTCCAAATGGTTTCTTTCCTTTCTTTTGTTAAACATTATTGGCCCATCATTTGCAAAGATGTATGAATGGCAATTAAGTAATTTTCCTCTCCTGTTCCACTCTGCAATCTTGAAAGAAGACATTCATTGCTTTGATTTTTAAGAGATCCAATGCCTCACTACCATCCCTCTTCCAATCTATTAGTTTGTGCTTTGCATTGTACAAAATCATTGAAAAAATTTAAACTCTCTTATTAACCCCAAGTAAGGAGACTTTATTAAAGTTAGAAGTATCTTTGACAATATTTTTCTAGCATGAGATGATGCATCACTTGGATGAGCCTAAATTAGGGGAAGCTATATGGCTGTTGAAATTGACATGGATCAAGCTTATGATAGAGTTAGGTGGGACTTTCCCTTCTACGCTCTTTGATGGATGGATTTTCATTAGAAGCGGATTGGTTGGATCCAGGGTTATGGGTGGTTTCCATCCTTTGCTTTCCTGATCAACGGCATGCCACCTGAAGCCTTCCACTCGACTATCAGACTTACTCAAGGATGTCCCTTGTTCCCTTATTCATTATGTGTGTAGATGCCCTCTTTAGAATGCTAAAAGTTGCAGTGAGTACTAACTAGTGCTTGATTGCTTACCGGCAGCACTGTATTGATTGCCTACCAGTCAGCTCCTGCAGTGCCTTCGATATCGCATCTCCTATTTGTAGATGATCATGTGTTATTTGCCTAGGCTACTGTGCCAAGTGCTTTGACCTTCGTCACCATCTTCAGAGAGTATTGTGAAATGACGACCAACAAGTGGATATGAGTATAATATGTAGTGAGATTCAAACCAAAGATCAAGCCAGCTATGAGACATTAGATTAGGGATTACCTATGTATTTTTGAATATGTAGTTGAGTTGAGCCGACCCCATGTAGTTGGGAAAAGCTTAGATGAGTTGAGTTGAGTTGAGTTGAGGATACTTGGCACTATCTAGGAGTTCCCATCCTAGGGTGAAGATTGTCCACAATTGATCGTAACATGCTTGTGTAAGAGTTTTTTGGTGATCTGAAGGGGTGGAAATAGAGAGCCTTGTTGACGAAATGGAGAGTTACTCTTCTAAGATAGTGCTTTTGCCTTACCTTCTTACTTGATGACTAATTCCATTGTTCCAATTGATGTGCTCTAGAAGCTCGCATATTATAAGGGAGTTCTTGTGAGGCTTAGTAGAAAGCATTAGAAAAGTGCACCTTTTGTTGTGGGAGTATGAAAGCTTATGTTGGAATGTTTTTAATTCTACATCAGCTATGCAATGGATAGATCTTGGTTACATATGTAGGATCAAGGAGCTCAAATAATATCTTTTTGGCTAGCCTTCTTGAGTGAGATCTTTGATCGTTATAAACGGTATTAGAGCAGACCAGGCCCATAGCTTATAGGGATTAGTGGACTTGGCTAGCCTTCATGTTATCTGGATTGAATTGGATTTACTTTGGGTTTTGTTTGGAACCCATAGCTTAGTGAAGAGACCGAGGCTTAAATAGGAGGATTATATGAGTGCTGATGTTGGTGTGTATTTGTTTCACATCAGCCATGCAACGAGTAGATTTTGGATACTTATGCAGGATCAAGGAACTCGAATAATACCTTTTTTATTAGTCTTTTCAAGTAAGGTCCTCCGTTGTTATAGAGTAGGTTTGTTAGCCAACTGAAAATAAGAGGCCGAGGATTCCTTCACTGATAGTAGACATGAGACTCTAATGGTGAAGAAGGTTGTTAGATTTGTCATTTTTTGTTGATGATATGTGGAGTTCATTCATGGGAGCAAAATATGCTGCTTGGGATGTAGCTTTTCCTCCTGTCCTAATGCAAAGTAGTTTGGCTATTGGAAATGGATGTGTGCTTTGGTGTCCATCATTCTCTCCAATAGCTTTGGCCTCGTGGTTAGGGATCTCTAGATGCTGAGGAAAAGATGGTGGAATGCAAATCTAATTGATCAGATATTGGAGCTGATTTGGCAAGTAAAATATTATATATGGCTGTACCAATGTTTGACATCCCTGATAGTATTGGTTGGGGCACATCCTCTTCCCTCTCTATTAGAGCAGCTGACCTGTATGTTTTTTTCTGGAATTGTCTCCCTTTAACCTAGAGGTTTGCTTGGGTGTGGAGGATGGGGACCCACCCTAAAGTCACGCTATTTCTTTGGAAGGTTACATGGGGTCTAGTCTCCCTATATTGACTTTTTCATTGGCACATTAGTCTCTAATAGTGAACTTTGTCATGGGGAGGAGGAATCAACTGCACGTCATCTTGAAATGCCAGACAACAGTGCAAGTTTGGAGATTAGCTCTTTTTCCTAAGCTGACCGCCATATTGTCACTCTCATTGGACACCTTTATATAGGAACTAAAGGGGACTACAACAAGAGGCAAAGATAGAAGTAAGGCTACTCTTATATGTTATATTGCCTACCAGATTTGTCTTGCTTGGAATGAATGCCTCTTTTGAATTAACAAACGTAGCCACATGTTGATTGTGTTGAAAGCTGTCTCCCAGGCCACCGAGCTCATCCAAGCCTCTGCCACTGAATAGTCCTTGGCAGCCAGGGCAATCTGTAGTGGGCCATTCAGCAGCACCTGCATCTCCTCAGATGATCCATCACCTGGGAGCTACACCCCCTTCTTCCTCAGGATCTAACTTTGATGGTAGTGTTTTGAATGGTGGAGCATGTGGAGGAGCCTGTTTTATAATTCGAATCACTTCAACATATTAGTTGTAACAAATGGCTTTCAAATCTTTAACACTACTATTACTGTTAGCAAAGTTGCATGCAGCTTGGGAAGGTCTCTTTTATCTAATTAGGTTGCTGATAGCTGCCAAAGTTGTGTTAAAAGGGGACTTATAGTTTGTGATCAACAAGTTACAGAAATTAAAAGCATCTTACCTTCTTCATGATGCATGACAATTGTTTACCTCCTTGTATCCTATCAAAGTCAAGCACGTATATTAGGAAGTAAACAATGTAGCTGATTGGGTAGCCACTTTTGTAGCTATCATTCAGGCAATACTCCATGTGAGTCTTGTTTTGATGCTCTGTCCCCTTTGAGATCTGTTATCCTTCAATGCTCTGGATGTATTTATTCTAGAGTGGTATAATATGTCTTCCTCAGAAAATATGTTGAATGTTGCATAAATGAGAATATTAAAATAGATATATGGTGAAACTGGAAACGATAAAATAGTAAATAAATATATCAAAGGTACTGTAGAAGTTACACGAGTTAAGGATATAGCAATAGAAAATCTATTGAAATGGTATAGACATGTACAACTAAGATCTAATGAAGGAGGGGTACTTTGGCTTGTGTTGAAGGCCGTAAGAAAAGGAGAAAAGGACCTAAGATAATATTAATGGAGGTTGAGAAATTTGAAATAACATCATAGGTGGTCCTAGATAGGAGCACTTGGTAAATGAGGATCTATAAAGCCAACCTTAAATAGTTGGCCAATGAGACTGTATTCTGAATCATCCTGTTTTAATTCCTTAGAGGAGAAAGAAGGGCACCTATCCAATGGAAATGCTTGATTCGTTTTTGCTTGACTGAGAGAAGGCTTTTGGATAAAAGGCTAGGTGGTTATGGTATGTACAAGCTGATAAACTGATTTAGTTTTAAATTCTTTTTGGTGGTATACCAATTAAACACTTTCTTCCTGTCTCCATTGCTTGTTGTCCATTTTTGGAATGCAACAATAATATGATGGCATAAATTTCTTTGAAGGTTGTGATTAAGAACCTGCTGAATTTTTTACTTTTTGTGAAATAAGGCAATCAAAATTAATCAAGGCTTAATACCTGGTTTTGATTTTAGTTTTATAAAATCAATGGATTTTGACTTCAACAGTTTTGATTGAGTACTATAAAATGTCATTTAGAATTAGGGTGATCATCAAAAATAAAGTAGAAAAGTCAGGAAAATAATAGGAAAATATCAGAGGCATCCGTTTTTGTGCATTATGTAGTTTTGGAACCCTTGAATGCATTATTCGATGTTTTCAAACTGAACAAATAAAAAAATTATTATTATTGAAATTTAACATCTTTTTGATGTGTAATGAAATCAACACAGCATATCAATGTTTGATAAAATTTTACATGCATTAGTAGATGGTTAAAACATTCAACTTCAAAATAATGTCAGGAATAAACTTTTCTCCGTTGTTGCAGTTCTTCCAAATCTATTCAGAATCATAAAACCTGAGTTTAATTTAAAGAAAATGCTTTGAATATTTAGATGAACAAAAATGCAAAAGATTAGCCTAGATAGCTCTTAGATGCACTTAATTTGGTTCCCTAAGATAGTTTAGGAAACTAGCTAAGTTTGGATCAGTTCTGGCTTAAAATAAAACATTTTGATTTTGGCTTTGAGGTTTTGCAGTTTGGGCAGAACTTTAAACCACAAAAATCGATCCTTTAAATGAATCTTGGCCTAATATGAACATCATGCTTCTCCTACTTTTAGCAACTGTATCGAGCTCTTTATACATAATTATTTCCAGAACTTTTTGGCCCTGGCACTCTTTGCTCTGAATACTTGATTGGATATTAACTTCAAGGGAGATGACCATAAAATAGTTGTGATGCTCTTAAGTGCATAGTTGGCAGCTTGTGACAATTTAAGGATCTGGTGTGATTTTCAGAGTTTGAGTACCATAAAATTTCAATATTGAGCAATTTCTTTGATGTAAGTTTAACAAGCTGGAATCTTTTATGCCTCTTCACTTTGTAAATAAGAGGATCAGGTTTCTTTAATTTATACTGTATGCCTTAATGTGCACAGGAAGTAAAATCTACAACCTCTCACCATTGTCTCCTCATCTTCCAATGACTTCCATGGTTAGTCCAAAACCGCATGAAGTTCTTCAAAAGTTATGCAGTTTTCTATTAGTTGGCCGACCTGTTTTGCCTTTTGCAGAAAGAAATATGAAACAATATTTTTGAGTACCCAGAAGATCCCAGAACTTGTTTCTTTCGTCCCTTGCTATTGCCTTACATGTACAGGGCTATTTATGCTCTCTCTCTCTCTCTCACACACACACACACACACTAATGTGCATATATGTGTGTTATGTGCACATGCGTATGCATGCATGCCGTGCATGCACCGGCATGTTTGTGTGTTTATATGTTAGTGAAATCCATATTTATGTAGTTGCCAAATATATCTGAAGTTTATATTTGTTTAGCTTTACACAACTGTCTAATTCAACGTTTCTCTGTCTATCACTCAGTCAAACTTAATTAGAACTGCTGCTTTAAGTTATCTGTTGGATTCTGGGGTTCAGTGGGGAGCAGCACCTACTGTGAAGGTAACATATATGGAAATTATGATAGCTAGTCTATTCATAGCTTTTGTCAGTTGAAATAAACATCTGCTATAAGAGAGCTTATTTTCCTTCACAGTTCTTATAAGTTCTCTCTCGCAGGGTATTCGAGATGCAACCGTCGAGTTACTACACATCCTTGTGTCTGTGCATGCAGAGGTGCTGCATATGTCTATCATGCACCATATACTCACCATGTGTTTTGGTTATTTTTCTTTTAACATATAAAATAAAGAATAGAATTCCAGTGATTAAACAGGGGGAAAAATAATGGATGTGTAATATGCTGATTCTGTCAAATGTGGAGGCTTTACTTTTTTGAAGTCGCAGCATTTCTCTGGGCCTAAATTGCATGTCTGTGGGACCATTTTTTGGCAGCCTGTCTTCTCTTCTAAGGGTTCTGGTGCTTATAGTTTCCAATAAGCTGTTTCTTATCCCCATCTAAAGGGTGTATGTGTTTGAGAGGCCGATTTGAGTTCACATAAAAACAATGAGGATGCATGCAAGAAACATCCTAGGTTTAATACAGTGAGTTAATGACAATGCCAGACAGTGGTAAGTATGAAGTAGCTATCAAGAAATTAATTAATATGTGGTGTTCATTGCATTCTCTGCCCAAAGATCATCTCTTATTCCTAGGCCAGTAAATATTATCTGCTTTCATTTCTTGTTTTGCTTCCTTGATGGGCATCCATCCTGTTGACAACTGATTGCAGAGGTTGCATACTTTAAAAGATGTGCAGAAATTTTATGACTTCTGCCATTAAATTTTCAAGGAACCTGGATGCTAGGTTGTGGGGTTATAAGATAGGCTCAAAATAGTTTCATCCAGTAAACTGCCGAAAAGGAGGACTCTGATGCCTTCATGCATATTTATATATGTGTAGACAAAGAATGAGACCGCATCAACTTGCTTAATTACATGCATGTATAATTTGTCTTAATGAACAAGGTCTGTGATTAATATTGGACAATAATTCATGGATTTTTAGTGAACTTTTATAACATCTCTTGTCCTGAGCTTCGGGTTTCTTTTTATCCTACATAATCAAGGCTTCCACAGTTCCACTTATATTAAAACTACTCTTGGAATCTGGAGTTGGTAAAATGGTGGCTGTCTTTGACTTGCTTTCTGTCAATTGGACAAGTCTAATCATGTTGTTGTTTATTGCAGGTATTTTCTAGTGTGAGGCCATTGTTGGAGAAGACATTGGGCATTTGGTGGAGGGCTTAATTGACACATTTCTCAGCCTTTTCCACGAAAACAAAAATAAAGATTTGAAATCATTGGATACAAATGGCTTCTGTCAGCTCATGCTTGAGGTGAATGCATACTTATGCATGTTTTTCTCTCTTACTATTTGCTTGTTAGGGAACTATATTAATATTTTATGCTTTTTGAACTGTTATGGGTGAGTAGCCACATAAGAGTACTAAGAGGGTTTGGAACTCTTTTTGATGATCCTCTCTCCACCTGCAGCTTGAATATTTTGAATCGTTCTACATACATATTTCTCACCAGATGCGCTTGAAGCATTGAGGTCTTTGCAAGGATTATTACTAGAAAAGGCTTGTGAGAGTGCAAACGATTCTTCTGAGAATCCAGGGCACCACCGCCGAGCAACTCGTGGGAGTGAAGATGCCATGGCAGATGATCGGCAACAAGGACCTGCAGTGCCCCCAGATGATTTAATTGTAAGATTATTCTTTACTCTTTTAATGATATGGAGCCTTACTGACATGCCCCTTCTGGACAACCATGAGAGTTGACTCTTTAGATCCTTGTTTGAGGGCTAATTATAAGAAATTACCATTCACCGAAGGATATAGGGAAGAAAAAACTCTGTTTTTTTTTTTTTTTTTTAAGAAGAAAAATGTTGCTGTTTTCAAGGTTACTCTGACAGTCCATAATTTATTTACTTTTTGCAACCATAAAGTATTTGTGAGGGTTCTGTTACATCTGTATGTGCTATGTTTAATAATGTTCATCAGGCATTCTTCATCCAAGCACCAAGTTTTGCCTATGGTGCTTTAAAACATTGGTTTTGACAAAATTGTGCTTGAAAACTTAGTTGTGTCTTACATGCCAAGGCCATGTCCTTGTATCAAGAATACATAAGCTTTTGATGCTATCATAATCTTTGGTAGTTAACTCGGAGCATAAAATCAAAAGGCAGCATGACACACTGCTTTTCAAGAGATGGTTGTCATATTCTGAAAAAAAAAAAGATTTGTGAGAATGACACTCCAGGAGATGGTTTTTTCAGGGGTGTCGTGTTCATTTGGATTTCATTATGGAAACAGTTTCTTCTACGTATGATATCTAATGGTTTTGTGAGGAGTGTCATCCTGGTTTGGATCTCATTATGGAAGCAGTTCCTTCACAGAAATTTGTAGCACTTGTGCTTGTTGGAGGCCATCTGAACCCTTGTCATGCTGCATAACAATCTTTGCAAGTAATATCTATATTATTATTAGTATCATGATTATGATCTTTTTGTCTTTCATCAACATCATTGTCATTATCATCATTATTACAATTAGAATATACTTGTATATTTAAAAATCATTTGAATTTGTCTTGTTGAAACAGATTTTACATTCGTGAGTATATATGTAGAAGAATTTTAAAGCATCATAGTGCAGTGTTGTTTTATGGTTGCTATGGTACTTTGGGTCCTTTTATCTTGATAAAAATATTTCATAATATTGTTCAGGCACTTGCCCAACAATATAGTACTGAACTTCTCGAAGGAGAACTAGAGAGGACTCGCTTAAACGTAGCATGCTTCATGGAATCTTCACGTCAGCCAAGCCCTCTCCCGGGAGCCACAAAACCTGTTTACTCTTCCTTCCAAGGACAGGCTGCTTCTCCAAATTATTGGAGGCAGCAGCAAACGGTAAATTCTCCAGTCTCTCGGCGACGCAGATGAGTTGATGGGAAGAAGAGATGCCGTCTGTTGTTTGCTTCTCCTCCCCCAACCTTTTTATTTTTATTTTTGGTCTTTTAGAGATATGTTAATGTTACTGTTGGTTTTCTTATCCCGTATGTTGGGTAAATTTTTGGGCCATTCTTGGGTGTTTGTGAAATGTTCTCATGGGTCGAGAGGTGGTGCCTGGAGGCCTTCCCTTATATATTTTTGCAAGTGTAGAATCACATTGATTTGAATTTGGAATACTAAGATGAACGCTAGCACTTTTGGATCATGTCACCAAAATAATGGTGGGCCCATGCTTATCAGAGAGCACGAGATGAAGCTACTGGTTGTGGTCTTAATGGCGGCACATATATATAGGGTTGGATTGATAGAGACTAATGAGATGTACGCTAGAAAGATTAGGTGAAGATAAAGGGATAAGGTGTATCATGTGTACCAGGCTAACTTGTGATGTAATTTAGAAGAATTTTGTTGTGTAATTACTGCATACTCTGCATTGCGTGGCCTAAGAATGTGCTTAGCGGGAAGATGATTCAAAGATGACTTGCAGAGGCCATAGATGCTCGATATGCATCAAAGTATTTCATTTTTCACATGTTCAACCACTATATTTATTTATCTTCCACTGTGGGTCGCGCAAAATGAAATTGAGTAGTCTGATGACCTGATCCTGAAAGATTATTGGCCTTATCCCTTGAGTTTCAATAAATGAAGGTGTGAGGTTGAGTCTTGTCTTTAAGGTTTCACCTTAAATTAGGGATGACAATGGATGGATTTGAAATGGAGGATATACGCTGTGCCTCTCATTGGTTCTTCATTTTTCATTTGAAATCGGCAATACCTCCCTCTTCTCCTTCCTTCTTCTTTCTCTTTCTTCTTTTTTTCTCCCTAGAATTAGCTGTTAACTTTAGGGTTAATTTTATTATTAAAAGAAAAACCATTTGAAGCTCAAGGTTGATTATAAATCAATAGATATTTAAAGCACATTAAAAGTTTAAATTTAAGAGTCTAAATTATTTAAATTTAGAGTGCAACGGAAGATGTTAAATAGCTATTATGTATATAATTAAATATAATATAATTTAAAGTAAATATATAAGTTTTAGCGGTGGAATTGGAGGTTGGAAATCCTAGTTCTCATTTTTGTTCTTAAATTTGAAGAATTTTTAAATTTTTTTATTTTAATTTCTACCTCTATTACGAAGGCATGCATTAAGCGTGACAATTGGCCGCGTGCCTATGCCACGGCTCAATGGACCATGGCGCGTTTTGCACGTGCGCTAGCGCATTCAGTGTGTGGCTAATGAGCGCGCTCATGTGCGCCTTCGTGCACCGCCTTCGATGCACGAAGATTTTTTCTTTCTCTAAACCTATCCTATTCGAACAGCTCTCTCTATCAGGATTAGGTTTTTATGCGGATGAAATTTTGAAGAAAAGAAGAGAGAAAGGAGTGCATGGAAAAAGTAGTCATCCCCTTCTTAGTCTAAAGCCTTTGGTTGGGAAATGCAATGATAATATCAGGTTTTGGGAAATGAAGGATAATGCCAATTTTTCAGGAAATATATTATGTAAAGTGAATTTTGGAAAATAGTTTTGGCTTATTTAGTTGGGCATGAGAGAAAGATTGAAAAAAAAAAAAAGGAGCAAAAGTATATACTTTAGAATGTCTCATATTTGATTGGTTGCACATTTTTTTTAGGAAGCGAGTAAAGAATATTATACATGCTAATTATATGATATAACTTTGATTGGCTTAAATGGTCTAAATTTAATTAACACAACTGTTGCCCAGATCTAGTAACCTAAGAGGGAAGGTGAATTGCGTTTCTTAAAAATTAATTGACTATCAAGTATGTGTACTTATATTCTTTCATAATTAATTATCGTGTTGTGAGGTGCGTCTAATACACAATCAATCATAGAAAAAGAAACACAATCAAACACACAATGTTTATAGTGGTTGGTGCCAACCTTGCACCTACATCCACTCCCCAAGAACACCTTGGGTATTTCACTAATCACCACTAGCCTAACTGGCTAGCAAACTTGTTTACGGGCACAAGCAATCAAGCTTTATACACTAGCCTTACAAATCAATCCGGGTAGACCTCTACCCAACCACGTTTCACAACTGTGAAACAAACTAAGGCACGAGTAATAGAATGTTTAATACAACAAATGCTCCTAGATATGAGCAGATTTAAAGCAATAAATGCACTTATCAACTTAAAGAGCTAATCCCAAAGTAGCTTCTTTCTTTAATGAATGCAGCAGCACAAAGGAAGCTTTCGAGGTGGCTTTGAATGCTTTCAATGAATGTAGATGAAGCTTGAAGACCACTTGAAGAACCAGCAATAAATAAGCTCCGATGGTTGAAAAAATAATCAAAGCAAAGCTTCAACAAACCTCAAACAAATCTCTCTTTCAAATAATTTTTCTCTCAATCAATATTTTTCAAATCTATCTTTTTCTTTTTGTTGTTTTTGCTCTTCTCTTTTTCTTTTTCTTTCTCTTTCTACCTTCTTCCTCTTTTCAAAGCACTGTTCACGATCACTATTTATAACCAGAACACCAAAAATAGAGCCGTTGAGAGAGAAAGGAGTCTGGCCAAGAGATTCCAAGGAAACAACATTCCAAAACATAAAAACCGGAATTCCAACAATGTGAAACATAGAACTAGCCGAGAGTTTCAAAAACATGGTGTTTCAATTATGTAAAATTGGCATTCCGAAAACTAGAAACAAGTAGCCAACCGAGAGATCTAAAAAGATGGCATTCCAAATCTTGAAAATCGGCACTCCAAAAGTTGAAACAGGCAGCCGACAGAGAGAATAAAAAGATGGTACACCAACTCAAGAAAATCGGCATTCTAGAATTGCAAAATCGGTATTCCAAGATTCATTCCAAAAGAAGGCAGCCGATTGATTCAAAAAATTAGTATACCAGAAATCCCAAATCGGCATTCCAATGAAAAGGATGGCATCCCAATCTTGCTACCAAAAACCATCAGCCAGAGAGCATTTAAGAATTGGCATGCCAACATTGACCATTAGCATTTCAAAGAAAAGAATGACAGGGAGTGGCAGAGAGCTTTTCAAAATTGGCATTCCAAAACCATTAATTAGTATACCAAGATAAAAAGCAAGGGAATCGGCAATCTTCAAATACAAGGGACTAGCTATAGAATTTATCTAAACTGAATAAGCCAGTAATCTGAAGGCAACTGAAGGCAACCGAATGCAACCCAAATTTAAACCGAAGGCAACAAAAGGCAACCGAAGGCAACCCGAATTTAAACCGAAGGCAACAGAATTTGGTATTCCAAATCAAAGATTGGTAACCCGAGATTCAAGCAATATGCATCTGTTGGCCTAGATGGCAACCCAAGAGGGGGGGGGGGGTGAATTGGGTTCTTAAAAATTTAAGACTTTTTGAAATGTTTTAAACAGATTTGCTCAAGAGTGCAAGTGAGTGAAATTAACTAAGAGGCAATGCACAAGCAAATAATAAAGAGAGATAGAGAGAGAGAAAATATAGCACGGCAAACAAAAGATAATTTTATAGTGGTTCGGTACAACCAACACCTACGTTCACTCCCAAGATTCACTTGGGACCACACTATAATCTTCCTAGATTACAGTCGAGTTGTTTTCCAAGCTCACAACTCAAACTTGTTGTTTTTCCGGGTGAACAACGAACCCAGCTGGTTTTACTCGGGCTTACCAGCACAAAACCCTATACGTTATTTTTCATGGGCTCACAACTAACCCAACACAAGCACTCTGGCTTGCAACGAGGTATAATAACCTCCACTGATTCAATCCACTTATTGAATCAGCAAACAATCAGAATAACAGTGTTTAAATAATGAAATGCTCCCCTTGAGCAAATATACAAATGAAGTATAAAATAAAGAGTTAGAAAAGCCTGATAGTATTGCAGATGATTGTGGCTTTGGCTTTCTTCCTTCTTCTCTTTAACTCCTCTTGAAGTATTGAATCAGGCCTCAGCAAGATTCTTGACCGTTGAAAGCTTTGGAGTTGAGATGAAGCTTTTTCTCCTTTTGTTGAATGTTGAAAATCCTTCGATTTGATCTTTGAAAAGCTTGTGGATTTTCTTTTGACTTTTGTGGATTGAAGATCTGGAGCAGTCGGAACTTTCTCTTTGATTTCACTCCTTTTGAATCACTCTACTTTGAGCTAGAAGATTTTTCCAATAAGCTCTGTTTTTCCCTCTTTTTGAAAGATATTCTTTTCTCTCTTTTTGATTTTTAAATTTGATATGTGATATGAAAAGAGCTCCTCTATTTATAGAATCTGCAAAAATATATCCGTTAGAGACAAGAAAAATAGCCGTTATTCAAAAACTAACCGTTGGAGCTGAGTTGGCATCCGTAAAAATTTCGCCCAGATTTGCTGGAGTCGACTCATGCTTTTCTCGAGTCGGCTCGAGCTCGTCTTACCAAATATAGAAATGTTTATAAAGGTTAGGGGTCGACTCGCTAGAAATAAAGTGTCGACTCCTGATAGTCGGGAGTCGACTCGTGAAAGGCTTGGGATCGACTCGCGAAGTGCTCAGAAAAACACTCTTTGGTGTCTGAGCGGAGTCGACTCGCACAGTCAGGGAGTCGGCTCGACAGAATCAGGGGTCGACTCGACAATTTCGTGGGTCGACTCGAGACAGAAGCACATTTCTGTACACTGTGTGGAGTCGACTCTGAAACTCAAGAGTCGGCTCCGGAACGTATCAAAAATCATAAACTTTTCTGATTGACATTAAAATTGTTCCAGATTCATTTTAATTCATTGTTTTGACTTGAATACAATAAAATAGACATTTAGAATTGATTCAAGAACTAATCCAAAAACTTATTGAATAAAACATGAATTATAACATTTCTTTTCGAAAGTTTAAATATTGAGCTTAAAGTTTCTTTCAAAATAGATTAGAGTCAAACTTTAACATTCTCATTGATTGTTCAAAATAAATTTGTTGCTCATTTACATAAACTCATTACATCTTTTAATAAACTCAATGGCTTTTAGTAATCATCAAAATCAAAAGGATTGATCATATAATTTTTCTATAATCTTCCAATAATCTCCCCCTTTTTGATGATGACAAAAATATTGAGTTTGTTCATGATTGATTAGTGAATTTATTTTGTTTTCATAGTTAGGCTTAGGCTCCCCCTTAATGAGGTAGCTCCCCTATGAAACTTAATTAAATATTTCATTCTCATTGATTACTTTGATTTCTTTCAAATATATCACAATCATAGAACTATAAAATTCTCCCCCTTTTTTGTTATCAACAAAAAGATAGAGAAGCATAAACATTCATTCAAACAAGATAAGATTTGACAATTTCATTCATTCATTGAAATAAGGAAATACATTGAGTAATCAATATAGAGAATTCATTTCATTAAAAGGTCTAATACATCAAGATGTTCAGTACATTGATTTCAAAATGAAAGCATAACAAAAACTTCAGTACATAACAAGGATTGAAAATTAATAACTCAAAAATGAGTTCTTACAATCCTAGTTAAATGATCTACTATATTTTTCATTCCATCAGATTGAATTTTCACATAATCCTTGAGTCTCTCATCAACAAAGGTGCACGCACTCTGAATCTTGTCTTGAGCTCCGCGTTGCACTTGGCATATGTCTCTCCATCTCCGCATATTTCCTTAAGTTCTTCAAATATATTTTTGAGATCACCACTTAAAGATATCGAAGAAGAGCTGAGAGTAGACTCTATCTTAGAGATACGATCATCAAATGAATAAAGAGTCTCCCTCAAATTCATAAATTTATTTTCAAATTCAGTTTTAAGTTTTTCAGATTGATCATCAAGTAGAGCTTTGAGTTGCATAAGTTGTTGATCTGAGAAACTGGCAGAAGATGATGAGGTTTGATCAGATGATGGAACTGGGGCTGGAGCAGAGGCAGAAATCAAAGGACTCGGAGGTGCAGGTGAAGGATGTCTAACAGAGGGTCCTGCAGCCTCAGCATCTGTAGCTCTATCTTTGTCACTCCTTTCCTTTCCCATTTTCCATTCTTTTTGATAAATCCCATCCGATGAATTGTTGCCAGGCTATAAAAATCAGTGTGTCGCAGATTCTTCATAGGCTCATTGTCAGAAATCACTACACCTTGGCTCAGAAAAATCTTTGTAAGGATCATTCCATAAGGCAGACTAGACTTTCTTTTCCCTCCACAGTCTGCTATGTACCATAGTATCATACTGGGAAGATTTATAGGCTTGCCTGTCACTATGGCATCCATTACAAAGATATCTCTTCCGATACATAGTCAAATCTTTCTTAGGAAAGAGTATCCTACTGCAAATATTGTGCAATAATCTCAATTCTAAAGAAAGTTGATTGGCAAAACCTCTTCAAATCCAACACATCCCGATTTAATAATCTCGATAAAGCTGGGGCGCGGTCATCAGAAGAAAAGGTGGAAGTGCCAGATAAGGGTAATTCCAATAGTCTAGATAGAATCTCAGCAGTAACAGATAGCCTGATTCCTCTCACATTGCTAACAAGTCCGTGATCTCCTCTAGACAGATTCTTGTAGAATTCCTTTACCAAAGAGGGATAGGTCGGGCACTCTAGAGAACAAATTTTCTCCCATCCCATCTCAATCAGTTGTCTCCCAACAAGAAAACCCTCAGCCTCAAATAATTCAAATCCACCTTCCTACCTGTAGTAATCCTATCCGCTAGACGATCTACCTGGGACGAGTAGCAGCAGGTGAAGCAGTCGGAGTAGAAGCAGATGAAGTGGAGTCCGCGCTTGGAGAAGACTCACGCACCGGACGCCTCACCCTCTTCTTCACGGCACGCTTCCGCTTGACGCCGCCCGCCGCAAGACTAGATCCTCTAGTTTTGGGTGCCATTGGATGATTGGAGATGATAATCAGGGATTTTTGGAGTTTGGAAGGTTTGGAAAAATCGTGGAGAGAGTATTTTGAAAGAATGGGTCGAATGAAATGAGCGCGAGTCGACTCTGCCCTAGATAAATCAACTTGGGACCACTTCGAGTCGGCTCGCGCAAACCCAGGTGTCGACTCCGGACAGACACAGAAAGGCCATCCCGACATGGAGTCGACTCGCGCCTAAGAGGGGTCGACCCGAGAGTTTCAGTCGAAACCGGGAGTCGACTCCGATACGCACCGAGTCGGCTCCGAGACCATTTCAGACCAAAAACATGAAATTTCTGAAATGTGTCCGGAATATGATCATAAAAATTGATAAATAATCATTGGATATGAGTGAATCAATTAGATATGAATTCTAGATAAGATTTCCTTAAGGATCGAGGATTTGAAAGAATCTTAGATAAAATTTCCTTAGGGGTTTCAAATTCATTCTAAAGGATCACAAATACCTAACTCTCCTCTAAGATAACAGAATCTCTCTTCATTTAAAGGTTTAGTAAATATGTCAGCTAATTGTTCTTCAGTGTTAACATAATCAAGACATATTTCATTATTTGCTACATGTTCTCTTATAAAATGATATCTGATTTCTATGTGTTTAGTTCTTGAATGTTGAATTGGATTCTTTGTTAGATTGATTGCGCTAGTGTTATCACATCTTATGGGTGTTTTATCAAGTGTGATACCATAGTCTTCAAGTTGTCGCTTAATCCATAGGATTTGCGCACAGCAACTTCCAGCCGCTACATATTCAGCTTCAGTAGTTGATAATGCAACTGAATTTTGCTTTTTGCTAAACCATGTGATTAAGTTACTTCCTAAGAAATGGCATGCACCACTTGTGCTTTTTCTATCTAGTTTGCATCCAGCATAATCAGAATCCGAATATGCAATTAGATTTAATGTGGAGTCTCTAGAATACCATAAACCTACATTTTTTGTTCCACTTACATATCTTAGTATTCTTTTAACAGCAATTAAATGTGATTCTTTAGGTTCTGATTGAAATCTAGCACATAAACATACAGAAAACATAATATCTGGTCTACTTGCTGTTAAATAAAGAAGGGATCCGATTATACCTCGATAATACTTTTGGTCAACCTTTTTACCTTCTTCATCTTTGTCCAGCTTGCATGAAGGACTCATTGGAGTTCCGAGGGGTTTCATTGATTCCATACCAAACTTCTTTAGGATTTCTCTTGTGTATTTTGTTTGGTTGATGAAGATTCCCTCTTTGCTTTGTTTGATCTGGAGTCCAAGGAAGAAGTTGAGTTCTCCCATCATGCTCATCTCGAATTCTCCCTGCATCAACTTTGCAAATTCTTGACAAGAGAATCGTTAGTAGCACCAAAAATAATGTCATCTACGTATATTTGTACTACAAGTAAATCTTTATTTTTTCTTTTCAAAAATAGTTTTATCAACATTTCCTCTTGTAAAATCATTTTCTATTAAGAATTTACTTAACCTATCATACCAAGCTCTAGGTGCTTGTTTCAAACCATATAAAGCTTTGTGCAATTTAAAAACGTGATTTGAAAATTCGTGATCTTCAAAACCTGGTGGTTGTTCTACATAAACTTCTTCATTTATAAATCCATTTAAAAATGCGCTTTTTACATCCATTTGAAATAAGTTAAAATTCATATGACATGCAAATGCAAGTAATAGCCTAATGGCTTCTAATCTAGCTACAGGCGCAAAGGTTTCATCAAAATCAATACCTTCCTCTTGATTATATCCTTTAGCAACCAATCTAGCTTTGTTTCTAATTACTATGCCATTTTCATCTAGTTTATTTCTAAAAATCCATTTTGATCCTATTACTGAATGATTTTTAGGTCTTTCAACTAAAGTCCATACATTATTTCTTGTAAATTGATTTAATTCTTCTTGCATTGCTAACATCCAATTATTATCTTTTTCAGCTTCTTCTATAGTTTTAGGTTCAATTTGTGATACAAATGCAAGATGATTACTAATATTTCTCATATATGATCTAGTTCTTATTCCTTGAGATGGATCGCCTATAATCAATTCCTTGGGATGACTATGAGCATATCTCCAGTCTCTTGGAAGATCTGTATCATTATGATCAATATTGACATCATCGTCCTTATGTGAATCATCATCTTTAGCTTCTTGCTCATGATCAGAAGATACTTCAATATTAAGTTTTTCAAGATCTTTTTCAATTATGTTTGTATCTTCCTCATCATCAAGCTTTTCAGAACTAGATGCTAAAGACTCATCGAAAACTATATGAATGGATTCTTCAACTACTAAGGTTTTCTTGTTAAATACTCTATAAGCTTTACTAGTTGTTGAATATCCTAAAAAGATTCCTTCATCAGATTTAGCATCAAATTTTCCTAAATTATTTTTACCATTATTATGAATAAAACATTTACATCCAAATGCATGAAAGTATTTTATATTTGGTTTTCTTTCATTCCATAATTCATAAGGTGTTTTCTTTAAGATTGGTCTTATTAGGGCTCGATTTAAGATGTAGCATGCTGTGTTAATAGCTTCCGCCCAAAAGTACTTTGGTAGGTTACTTTCGCATAGCATGGTACGGGCCATGTCTTCTAGAGTCCTATTTTTCCTTTCAACTACACCATTTTGCTGTGGAGTCCTAGGGGCTGAAAAATTATGATTAATTCCATTTTCAGAACAAAAACTTTCAAATAAGTGATTTTCAAATTCTGTTCCATGATCACTTCTTAGAGATACTATAGTAGTGTTTTTCTCATTTGTGACTTTCTTGAAGAATTTCAGGAATATCGAGAAAGTCTCATCTTTGTGAGCTAAAAACATTACCCAAGTATATCTAGAATAATCATCTACAATCACTAGACCATATTTCTTTCCTCCTAGACTTGTGGTTCTAGTTGGTCCGAAAAGATCCATGTGAAGTAGCTCTAGTGCCCTAGAAGTTGAAACAATGTTTTTAGATTTGAAAGAACTTCTAGTTTGTTTTCCAAATTGACATGCATCACATATTTTATTGTTTTCAAAATCTAGTTTAGGTAATCCTTTAACTAAATCCATTTTAATTAGTTTTGAAATAAGGTGTGTGCTTGCATGACCTAATCTACGATGCCACAACCAACTAATTTCATTTATAGCATTGTCAGCAATTAAGCAATGATCATTCAAAGATAATTTTTCTAATCAACCAAGTAAACATTGCCATGTCTATAACCAGTAAATACAATGCTATCATCAATAGAATTAGTTACAGTGCATACAGAAGATTTAAATGAAACATTAAAGTTTTTATCACATAATTGGCTTATGCTAATTAGATTATGCTTCAAACCATCAACATAAAGTACATTATCAATAAATGTAGATGGAGTTATACGGACTTTACCAAGGCCCATAATTTGACCTTTACCATTATCGCCAACGTAACAACTCCACCTTTCTTTTCTTCCAGGGTGATGAATTCATCTTTGTCACCCGTCATATGTCTTGAGCAGCCACTATCAAGGTACCACTTTTTCTTTGATCTTTTGGCTACAAGACATTCCTGCAACATAATTTAAACTTTATGTTTAGGTACCCAAGCTTTCTTGGGTCCTTCATGGTTAGTAGCAATAAGAATTGTTCCTTTCGGAACCCATATTTTCTTTGCTTTAACATTTAACTTGTTGTAATTATTTAATGTTTTGCATTCAAATGATTTATGACCCTTTTCATTGCATTTGAAACAAGTTATATTACTTTGGTTGGCTTTTACAAAAATATTCTTTAAAGATTTTTGTTTCCTTAATGTGTTATACCCTAAACCTGCTTTGTCAAAAACAGCTTTTTGACTATCTAAAATCATATTCAGTTTAGTTGAGCTTAGAGTAAATTTCTCAACAATATCTTTATACTTTTTAACATCTTTCTTAAGAAAATCATTTTCATTAGAGATTGATTCTTTTTCTTTAATTAGATTTTCATTTTCAGATTTTACCAAATCAATCTTAAGAACACAATCATTCTTTTCATTAAGAAGAGTATCCATTTTATCTTTTACATCTTTAACTACAAAATTTAATTCATTTTTCTCTTTAATTAAATTTAAGTTTTGGTTTTTAATGATTTATGTTTCTTTTTCAAAGCTTTGAAATCTATCATTAATTCATTAAAAGCTTCAAACATTTCATCAAATGTAAATTCATCATCAAGGGTTTCGGTACTTACCTCATTGTCGTTGTCGTCGTTGTTGGCCATGAAGCAGATATTAGCAACTTCTTTTTGTTCTTCTTCTTCGGAAGAAGACTCTTCACTATCAGTCCAAGTTGCCATGTAGGCCTTTTTCTTTTTCTTGTAGGCCTTCTTAAGTAAAGGACAGTCATATCTAAAATGCCCTGGCTTTTTACATTCATAGCAAACTAAGGGCTCTTTCTCTTTGTCCTTTTCCTTTTTCTTATCCTTTTCTTTTTCTCCTTCCATTTTTGAAACAAATCTCTTTTTGTGGAAGGGCCTCCTTCTTTGCATAAACTTCTTGAATTTCTTGCAAGGAGGGCTGTCTCATCATCATCATCCTCTTCATCATCGCTGCTGCTTACTTCCTTTTCCGCAGCTTTGAGGGCGATGGTCTTCTTCTTTCTTGACTCGTCCTCATTGACATGTTGTTTAACTTGAAGCTCATGAGTCATCAGCGAACCAAGAAGCTCTTCCAATGGTAGGATGTTCAGATCTTTGGCTTCTTGTATGGCGGTCACCTTGGCTTCCCAAGTCCTTGGAAGTGACCTAAGAATTTTGCGAACAAGCTCAGAGTTAGTGTAAACTTTTCTAAGACTTTTTAAACCATTCACAATATCAGTGAATCTAGTGAACATGCATGTGATGGTTTCATTTTGTTCCATAGTAAATAATTCATATTTATGAACCAAAATATTTATCTTTGATTCTTTTACTTGGTTTGTTCCTTCATGTGTTATTTCAACCTATCCCAAATTTCTTTTGCGGAATTACATGTTGAGATTCGGTTGAATTCATTTGAGTCTAAGGAACAATATAAAATATTAATGGCCTTAGCATTTAGTTGTGCCATTCTCCTATCATTATCATTCCAATCCCTTTCGGGCTTAGGAACAATAGTGCCTTCAACTACGTGTGTGGGTGTACTAGGTCCATTTATTATTACTCCCCACAATTCATAGTCAGAAGCTTGAATGAATATTCTCATTCTAGCTTTCAATATGAATAGTTGGTTCCATTAAATAAAGGAGGTCTATTCGTAGAATGACCTTCAGCAAAACATGAACCACTTTGTGTTGCCATAAGGATCTTTAGCCCTTGATCGTGAGATCAAATTCTAAATGAGCACTTGCTCTGATACCAATTGTTGGCCCAGATGGCAACCCAAGAGGGGGGGGGGGGTGAATTGGGTTCTTAAAAATTTAAGACTTTTTGAAATGTTTTAAACAGATTTGCTCAAGAGTGCAAGTGAGTGAAATTAACTAAGAGGCAATGCACAAGCAAATAATAAAGAGAGATAGAGAGAGAGAAAATATAGCACGGCAAACACAAGATAATTTTATAGTGGTTCGGTGCAACCAACACCTACGTCCACTCCCAAGATTCACTTGGGACCACACTATAATCTTCCTAGATTACAGTCGAGTTGTTTTCCAAGCTCACAACTCAAACTTATTATTTTTCCGGGATCACAACAAACCCAGCTGGTTTTACTCGGGCTTACCAGCACAAAACCCTACACGTTGTTTTTCACGGGCTCACAACTAACCCAACACAAGCACTCCGGCTTGCAACGAGGTATAATAACCTCCACTGATTCAATCCACTGATTGAATCAGCAAACAATCAGAATAACAGTGTTTAAATAATGAAATGCTTCCCTTGAGCAAATATACAAATGAAGTATAAAATAAAGAGTTAGAAAAGCCTGATAGTATTGCAGATGATTGTGGCTTTGGCTTTCTTCCTTCTTCTCTTTAACTCCTCTTGAAGTATTGAATCAGGCCTCAGCAAGATTCTTGACCGTTGAAAGCTTTGGAGTTGAGATGAAGCTTTTTCTCCTTTTGTTGAAAGTTGAAAATCCTTCGATTTGATCTTTGAAAAGCTTGTGGATTTTCTTTTGACTTTTGTGGATTGAAGATCTGGAGCAGTCAGAACTTTCTCTTTGATTTCACTCCTTTTGAATCACTCTACTTTGAGCTAGAAGATTTTTCCAATAAGCTCTGTTTTTCCCTCTTTTTGAAATATATTCTTTTCTCTCTTTTTGATTTTTAAATTTGATATGTGATATGAAAAGAGCTCCTCTATTTATAGAATCTGCAAAAATATATCCGTTAGAGACAAGGAAAAATAGCTGTTATTCAAAAAACTAACCGTTGGAGCTGAGTTGGCATCCGTAAAAATTTCGCCCAGATTTGCTGGAGTCGACTCATGCTTTTCCCGAGTCGGCTCGAGCTCGTCTTACCAAATATAGAAATGTTTATAAAGGTTAGGGGTCGACTCGCCAGAAATAAAGTGTCGACTCCTGATAGTCGGGAGTCGACTCGTGAAAGGCTTGGGGTCGACTCGCGAAGTGCTCAGAAAAACACTCTTCTGGTGTCTGAGCGGAGTCGACTCGCACAGTCAGGGAGTCGGCTCGACAGAATCAGGGGTCGACTCGACAATTTCGTGGGTCGACTCGAGACAGAAGCACATTTCTGTACACTGTGTGGAGTCGACTCTGAAACTCAGGAGTCGGCTCCAGAACGTATCAAAAATCAGAAACTTTTTGATTGACATTAAAATCGTTCCAGATTCATTTTAATTCATTGTTTTGACTTGAATACAATAAAATAGACATTTAGAATTGATTCAAGAACTAATCCAAAAACTTATTGAATAAAACATGAATTATAACATTTCTTTTCGAAAGTTTGAATATTAAGCTTAAAGTTTCTTTCAAAATAGATTAGAGTCAAACTTTAACATTCTCATTGATTTTTCAAAATAAATTTGTTGCTCATTTACATAAACTCATTACATCTTTTAATAAACTCAATGGCTTTTAGTAATCATCAAAATCAAAAGGATTGGATCATATAATTTTTCTATAATCTTCCAACAGCATCCAATCCTAAGGCAATAGAGAATAAATATAATATGGTGATAATAGAATTATAAATAGGAGCTTGTAGGATAATTGAATCCAATTCAAGATAATACAAATATAATTAATCCCGAAAGTTATTTTGTTAGATAAATAGCATTATATCATGAATTACAGTGTACCTAGGATAAACAAAGTGTACTGTTCCATAATAAATAACCCGAAATTGATTTGACAAATAGATCATTAGCACAATATTAAATTGATTTGCACAGAACTAAATTGATTAGCACAATATTTAATTGATTAGCACAATACTTAATTGTTTACATTTCATCAAAATCAATATGGGGTCAACAACAACTCAACTCATCTAAGCCTTTTCCCAACTACATCGGATCGGCTACATGAATATGCTTCCTCCATTTTGCTCTATTCAGGACTAAGTCGATATTTAAATTACAAATAATTATAACTTTTTTAATTATTTCTATTCATGTTATTTTAAATCTACCTTAACATCTATTCATGGATTGTTAAAAGATCACTCTTTCTAACTGAAGCATCTAAAGGTCTTCGTTGTATATGTCTAAACCATCATAATCGATTTTCTTTTATTTTATCTTCAATTGGGCTACTCCTATCATTTTTTTTATATGTTTATTTCTAATTCTATCTTTTAAAGTTTTACTATATATCTATCTTAACATACACATTTCTTTTACACTTAATTTATTCACATATTATTTCAGTATTGCTCAATACTTTGTTCCATATAGCATAGCTGACTAATAGCAATCATTAAATAAAAAATATCTTAATATTATTTTTATATTAATGTAATATAATTGAACATCATAGGATTATATGATGCTAAAACATTATAGTATAAAATAAGATAAAATATGCTATATTTTTATTTTTATAAATATTATTTTAAGTATGATAAGAATTATTAAAAAATATTATTTTGTTTTGTTTATGGGTTGAAGGATATTTTTGGAATAAGAAATTTTTAGCCAACTCTTATCCCCGTCTAGTTTTTCCATATATAAAACTTTTGTATAGTTTACTAAGCATCTGCTATCTAGTTCTTCAATTAATAAATGATACGTGCATAACAACCTCACTTAACAATCAACACATATTTGCTAGGTATTTCTTATTTAATCATAAAAAAATATGTATTGCTTATTGAAGGCCAAAAAAATGGGACTTATCTTGTTTCGACGGTAGCGGAAGCAATGGATCGTCGGTCGTTGGGAGCTACCAGAGTTTTCAATGCCTCCACACCCCTAAGCTGCGGTGCTGAGAGGGAGAGGAGGAAGGGAAGTTTTTTTGTCTTTGAATCTTCTTACCCAGAAGACTCTCTGGTCTTCTCTTATAGAGAATGATAAGGCAGAGAGAGGGATACCCAGAAGACCCTCTGGTCTTCTCTTATAGAGCGTGATAAGGCAGAGAGCGGGATACGAAGAGTCTCACTCTCGGTATTAGTATAGAGTTTACCAACCATTACCAAGCAATCGCCTTTCCTCTGCAGCCAAGGCAGCCGCTGCTGCGAATCTCCCCCTTCTACTCTCTCTCCTACCTACACCTACCACGAGAAAAGAGGTTGAAGCAACGAATTCTTTCTTTTGATTTTCACCTTGCCAGGTGGGACAATAATATGCCCTTTCTTTCTGATCGAATCCGCATTAGCAAAAATCCCATCTTTTCTGGGCGAGGAATTGCGTATATTGAGAATGCTAGGGCACTGTGTGGGCATCTGACATGACACCAAGCCAAGTCGCCCAACAAACTCCCACTCGTCCATATAGGAGCAATACACATAGCCTCAACTTTCTCATCATGCAGTGCGGTGAGATGTGCGACCCGATAAAACCACACATAATGACACATAGTGGATATACTGCATTAAGTTAATAATTAACTAATGTAGTGAACAAATGATATAGTCCAATCTCGTCTGTCTCAGAAAATCTGATCATACCTGATCAAGCACTCTCAATCCCTCAAGATCTTTTCTCTGAGTAGCACTTGAAAAAATACAAAGTCAAAATATTTGTATCTATAATCATATGCAAATCATACACATGATTGCCTAGACAATGGATCACAAACATAAGGTGTGGTCACAAATATTCTTCCTTGAATACTCATACCATTCCATCTTTGTCCAGTCAACTTCCTAGGATTGTCTCGTGTGGCTATATTAATTCTATAACCCTAGAGGACAAGGCTAAGGAAGTCATCCTGAACTCTAACTTCATGATATAGGTTCAAGTCTAAGGACACTACATAGTTGTAGGGTTCACATGGCAACGGAGAGGGAATGAATCACATTACCCCTTACTGGATCGACTTTAGCATATGCAATAGAATGCATGCTACGGTGAAGCTCCCTCACAATGGGTCATGTCAAACTCAAATACCGTACAAGCACAGGTCTAGACATCACAAAAATACCTAGCTCGAGCACACTTGTATTCTCTAAGTTCAGCTACTGCAGGCTTGATATAGATTTATGGACAGATCAATAATTATACTCCATACCCAACTCTTCTGAGTCTCATCTCAGCCTATACTAAGGCGACTTTGATTATAATCTATTCTATTATAATTTTTGTAGCCCATTTTGTAACTTATGCAATTTGCAACTCATGTATTGCTACTCAAGCATCTATAATGACTACTATAATCTCATTCTGCCCACTACAAATGTGTCAGGGCGATCACTCGTGTGAGTGGGCAGATTTAAGCCCATGACATTTATTCACATATGTGCCAGAAAATATGAACTCATCATAATAATAAAAATAAACATTTCATAAACTTTAACACACAGTCAATGATGTCCATACAATCTCTGTCTGACAATAAAAATACAGACCCAAACTTCTTACATAAGTCTGAAATATATCTCGGTCTGTCACACTCTATACAAACCTAGACTCCTCACATAAGCCTAGAACACATCCCTAGGAATGAGCTTTGTCAAAGGATCAACCAGTATCCTGCTAGTGGAGATATGCTTAAGGGTAACTTCTCCTTGCTTGACCATGTCCCGAATGAAGTGATATCTAATGTCAATATGCTTGGTCCTTCCATGGTATTTAGGATCCTTAGCATATTGTAATGCTGTCATACTATCAGAACTGATCTGTATAGCCTCATGAGCATTAGCTGATATCTCGAGTCGCCTCAAGAACCTCCTTAGCCACACGGCCTCCTGGATAGCAACCAAACAAACAATATATCTTCAGCTTCCATGGTGGATAGGACAGTGCAACTTTGTTTCTTACTGCACCAAGTGATAGCTCTACCTTCAAAGATGAACACATATCCTATGGTGGATCTATGCTCGTCTCTATCACTAGCCCAATCAGAGTCATAAAAACTTTAATCTCAAAGTTTGACCCTGATAGCTTAGGGTAAGATTAGCAGTATCACGAAGGTATCAAAAAATCCTTTTAACTGCAACCCAATGAACAAGACCTGGATTGCTTTGGTATCGGCTAACCAAGTCGACTGCAAAGCAAATATCAGGACGAGTATACTTCATAGTGTACATTAAGCTTCCCACAGTACTGGCATAGGGGATCCTGCTCATCTTCTCTCTCTTCTCATCAGTTCTAGGGCACTGGTTGATGCTCAAAGTACAACCTTTTTCTATTGGGGTATTAATAGGTTTAGAATAGTGCATTCGAAATTACTTTAAGATTTTTCAATATATATTTCTTGAGACAAACCAAGAAACTTTTTAGCACGATTCCTTAGGATCCTCACTCTCAGCACAAAATTTACCTTACTCATGTCCTTCATCTCAAAACAGAGGACAACCACTCCTTAGTGGCATTGATCATCCCTATAGAACTCTCAGCTATTAGAATGACATCCAAATATAGCGTCAAAATCAGAATCTATTGTCTAATTTCTTAATGTACACATAGTGGTCCTCCTCAATCATGTCTAAGCCAATTGATGTAATGGTTTCATAAAACTTGAGATACCATTATCTAGATGACTGCTTGAGATCATATATAAATCGTCTAAGGTGGTACACTTTGCCCTTCTGTCCCTTGGCTACAAAGCCCAAAGGTTGATCCATATAGATTTCTTCTTCTAGGCACCCATTAAGAAATGCTATTTTGACATCCATTTGATGTAGCTTCAAATCTAAATGGGCTACAATAGCCAAGATTAAGCAAATGGAGGCAAATCTCACCACAGGAGAAAATATCTCCTCATAGTCTATACCCTCCATATGGGTATAGCCCTTTGCCACAAGACGGGTCTTATACTTATCAATTGACCCAACAGCCTTGCGCTTTATCTTAGACCCACTTATTTCCTATAAATTTGCGCCGAGACGGAAGGTCTACCAAGTCCCACACATGGTTCTTGGCTATTCATACCATCTCGTCTTCCATAGCAGCTAGCCACTCACCATGAGCAGGTGAAGCGCCTCTTCAACAGAAGCAGGCTCATTAGGATCCAACGGAGTGCAGAGAAACACATTCCCTTCAATCCAAAAATATCATCATGGAATAAGACCACATTTGCTTCTCTATACCTGCGGATCTGAACTCTGAGGATCGCTCTCTAGTGGTACATCAATCCTCATGGGTGAGCTCCCACTAGGATTAGCTTGTGTGCTCCAACTATTTGATGTGCCACTTTCACTGGGCCTAATATTCCCACTATTTGTTGAAGGCCAAAAAATGGGACTTACCTCGTTTCGATGGCAGTGAAAGCAATGAATCGTCGGTCGTTGGGAGCGCTATCAGAGTTCCTAGTGCATCCACATCCTTAAGCTGTAGTGCTAAAGAGAGAGAGAGAGAGAGAGAGAGAGGAAGGGAGGCTTTTCTGTCTCTGTATCTTCTTACCTAGAAGACCCTCTGATTTTCTCTTATATAGCGTGATAAGGCAGAGAGCGGGATACGAAGAGTTCCGCTCTCAGTATCATTATAGTCCCGTTGCTTGGGGCTCTTTGTGGGCATCTGATGTGGCACACCAAGCCAAGTCGCCCAATACTTATTAAATGAGATTATTATAGATGCATTGCTTCTTAAGTAAAAAATCGGATGGCAAAAACCTACTTCTTAAGTGGGAAAATGGATGATAAAAAAATAAAAATATCGGAAGTCAAACACCTAGCGAACTATACTTAGGCTTTGTTATTATCTTATGTATCTTTTGGGCTGGTACTTCCCGCATGAATATAAAAAATAGCTTCTTACAAGAAGTATTCTAGGACCCTTTGTTTTGCATGCCTATTTCTCTTCGATCATCAAAAATATATAAAATGTGAGCTATGTAGAAGGAGGATATCCATAGCGAGTGACCATAATTGTAGGTTTTATTTGGATTGACGGCAGAGGGTGGTACTTTTAATTGGCTGCTTGGTTAACAATTAAGACCAATACAATAAATCAAACATACTCCTAATTTGAATACCCTAATTATCAAGGTTACATAAACCTTTGATGCAATACTTAAACCACTTGGTTATAGCTAGTATTCATTCTTAAGATGCTTGTGTTTTTAAACGCATCTATCGTTTTGTCTAGAGCTCACTGGCCTACATGAAGTCGGCACGATTTTGCTGCGCTTTTACAATGAAGTCGCCGACTTTTATATGGGTTGTCGGATGACCACGAGAAGCTAGTTAGCTAATAGCTATTTAACCAGTCGTAACGGGTTCCTCATAAGTCGCCAATGTCTGCCGACTTTGGATAAAACGCTAGGAGTGGTCCGGTTCCTTGTTGAGCTCTTGTCGAACATTTGTCGCATTACACGGGGAGAGCCTCGCGTTTTTTGATCTAGGGTTTCGTCACCGGTGACTGTAGTCGCCGCCGGCGTTAGGTTTTCAGGACCCCTTGTCGGATCGTTCGTTCTCCTCCGGCAGCAATGGCTCGGAACGAGGAGAAGGCTCAGTCGATGCTGAACCGCTTCATCGCGATGAAGCAGGAGGAGAAGCGGAAACCCAAGGAGCGCCGGCCCTACCTCGCCTCCGAGTGCCGCGACCTCGCGGAGGCCGACCGGTGGCGCTCCGAGATCCTCCGCGAGATCGGTGTCAAGGTCGCCGAGATCCAAAACGAAGGCCTCGGCGAGCACCGCCTTCGGGACCTCAACGACGAGATCAACAAGCTTCTCCGCGAGCGCATCCACTGGGAGCGCCGTATCGTCGAGCTTGGGGGCCCCAATTACACCAAGAACTTCGCTAAGATGACCGACCTCGACGGCAACATTGTTGACGTCCCCAACCCCAGCGGCCGCGGCCCCGGCTACCGCTACTTCGGCGCCGCCAAGAAGCTCCCCGGCGTCCGCGAGCTTTTCGAGAAGCCCCCCGAGATCAAGAAGCGCCGCTCCCGATACGACATCTACAAGCGCATCGACGCCAGCTACTACGGTTACCGCGACGACGAGGACGGGATTCTGGAGAAATTGGAGGGCCGGCGGAGACCGAAATGAGGGAGAAGGCTGTTGCCGAGTGGCGGAGGATGGAGCAGATCAGGAGGGAGGCGAGGAAGGCGGTGAAGAGCGGGGAAGTGGCGAGCGTGGGAACTGCTGCAACGGCGGCGGAGATACTGTTCGAGGGAGTGGAGGATGTGGTGGAAGAGGAGAGGAGGTTGGAGAGGGAGAGGGAGGAAAGGGAAAGGAGCAAGGAAAGGGAGTTTGTGGTCCACGTGCCGCTGCCCGATGAGAAGGAGATCGAGAGGATGGTCGTTGAGAAAAAGAAGATGGAGCTGCTGAGCAAGTACACGAGCGATATGCTGTTGGAGGAGCAGCACGAGGCCAAGTCCATGCTCAATGTCCAGAGGTAGAGGCTTTTTTTTTTAGAAAAAAAGTAAAAAGAAACTTTTCTCTTATTTATCGGATTAAGTGGCTCAACTTCTATTGGTCAATCATCTCTGAATTATTTCTTTTTCTTGGTGACAGAAATTCTTTTGATCAGGCTGAAGTAGTTTTTCACTGAAATTTTGTTATGATCACATCTTTTAATTAAAATAATAATAATGGTTGCATGCGCTATTGATTTCATCATTTTTTATTTTCTTCATCTGGTTAGTGTTGTACATTATCAGGGCTTCTATAGACATTAGTTAATAATGGTATTAATTGTATTTTTCTTGAATTAGATTTTCAGCAGTCCTTTGAGATTTCTCGTTTTACAAATGCAATTTGGATCATTTCTATGTCAACTTTGTTTTTTCATGGAAATTAGTTGAAACCATGGTTGTATTGACCTCTGAAAATTTTGTTTGAAGGTGTGTGTGTCTATATATATATATATAAACATGAACTAAATAATTATTCATTTTGAATTAGGGTCTTGATTTAATATTTTACTTCTTTTGGTGGGAGTTTGAATTTTGAGCAATCTTTGATGATTAATCATTTCTCCACTTGCGCTGCTTAGTTTTTTTTTTGCTGTGAACCTTCTGTCAACGTTCTACTGGTATTTGATTTATTTTCTTTCTCTAATATATATGATATTTTATTAGGGTTTGGAACACAGAAAAATCAATATCTAATCAATAGCTATTTTTACATGGTGAAATATGAAATCTATATCTTCTTTTATTTAGTTTAAGATATTTATTTATTGGCATTTGCACTCAGAGTACTATCATTTTTAGTTTTTTAAAGAAAATGGTCACTTGTTACTGTCATGTGCCTTGGAATCGCTTGTTGATAGTTTGGAGGGAAGTTGATGAGAAGACAGCTTGTTATTTCAAAATGGGACTCTTACCCCATCATCTGATACTGTTTTCAACTATGCAATCAAGCAGTCCTCTCAGCTGATGAATCACATCAGAGTGTTCTTTAAAATATATACTTAGCATTTTTCTTATGTGTTTTATAGGTATTGTTTTGCAATTTCATTGATTTTCAATATTTTGGGTAGATTTTGGAGAGGCATTACTTGTTGATAGTTTGGATCTTAACATTTTTATACAGTTGAGGAATCATTAGGGTAATTGAGATGTGTTTGAATGTTTTTTTTTTGTGTGTGTGTGTGTGCGTGTGCGCGCGTGCTTAGTCATGTTCCTGCCTACATCCTTCAGGTTATTAATTCTCTAATACTCTGAGTTAGTCAACTATGCAAAGGATCAAGCAAATTTATCTAGTCACAGTTTTCCAATCTGTCAGGGGACAAAATAGTATTGTTCTTTGGTGTTGTTTAGTTTCTTAATGGTGTGTGTGATACAGGAGATGGATACATTAGAGAGAAACCATGTCCTGCTATGCTTGTGCTTGAAGATCAAGTACAGTATATTTTATTGTTACTAACCAGTTTGCTGTGTTCTTTCTATTTGATTGCCAGTAGATCAACCAGGGTATATTTTTTGTTGTTACTGACCAATTTTTTATGTTCCTTTTACATGACTGTTGGTTACTTTGTTCACTTCTAATAGTCTATGTTTATGGTCAAGGTTGATTGGAATGACGAGGGGATTGCTGGATGGTTTTCTGCATTTGACTTGCATGCCCGCATTCATAGGACAATTGTTAATGTTGGGGAAAATCAATCCTAAGTAAGCTAGGAGCATAACTGTCTAGTTAAACAATAACATCCAGGAGAAAGAAACACCTTTCAATAGGTGCATGTTCCCTTGTCAATTAGAGTTGGAATATAAAATATTCCGGTTTGTTTTATATTCCATGTTTGTTCACTTGACTTCTTGCTTCATTATCATACTTCATCGCTAAATTTCATCATTATTGTCCAATCCTTATCCTGTTATCCCGGGATCAGCCATGTTGCATGACTCTAAATCAAGAGGATTTGAAAGAAGATTTGAGTTGATATTTAGAATCAACATCGAGTATCAATCCGATGTGGATGATCTAAGAATTTTCTTGGCCAAATCAACTTCAGGTTGGAGGATGAGCTTTCTGGTTGCAGTTTAAGCTTTTGCATCTGTAAAGCAATTGTTGTAGTTTTGCAGTTGAAGAGAGCAATTCTTGAAGTTTTGGTCTAGGATCTGCATTTGATCGCTGAGGTTCATATCATTATTCAGTGTCAGCTTGAACTATGGAGTCCAAGTATAATCTATTAATCCAAAACAACTAGCTTATCATTTTTACTTTTTTGTGAACATGTCAATTTCCATTTTTTTTTTAAGACTTGGTTATTGAAGAGCATTTGCAGTTATTTTTATGCATAATTAAACATGGTGAGAAATGAATAAGCAGTCTTCAGGTGCCCCATAAAAGGACTTAACATGCAGAGCCATGAGCAACAAGGTCTTATGGTGAGATAAAAACTCCATTGCTATCTTAAATGAAAGGCTCAGCTGACTTTCAAGTCCAGCTACCGTATGAAGTTTCTATGACATCGGAAATGTTGAGACAATGCTGAAGCAGCATTCTTTGGGACGGCGGAGAATGATGAGATAGAGTTGTTGCCATGGCATAATAATGTCTAGTGTGCTAGGAATTAATGATATTGCATACACATGATTATCTAATGACACTTCAAACAGGGGCTATGCGGTTCTTTCTGAGGCCTGGACTATGTGCATCATGTTTGAGATTTTTGCTTATGAGCTGTGAAGGCATCTCTTCTAGGTTAAAGCTGATGGGTGTATGGTTGATCATCTCAAACCATTACTTGAACTGGCTGAAAGTTCTCTGATGTGTTTGGACTCTGATGATGACACCAAGTGGGTTTTTGATATTATTAATTTCCTAGGCATGCTTCTGTGCAATGCATGCTATCGGGCATTGGCCATGTTTTAATGTTGCTTAACATTTTTGTCCCCTTTTATGCACATCTAACACGTCTAAAATGACCCTTTTCTGAACTTTAAAGTTAATTGTTGCTGGTGCATTGCTCATTCATAATTAATGCGTTTGTTAGTTTCTTGATCATCAATGTGTCTATAATTTTGAACCCTTCCATCTCTGATTATCAGATTTCATGTAGAAATTTTTGGTTTGATGTGCACGTGGTACAACTAGATTTAAAGACAGTCTTTTAGTCACATGGATTCCCCTTATTGTTTCACCACGAATTTTAAATAAGCATAATCAATGGACATCAGGTAAATAAGATGCAAGTGTTTGTTGAGAAAATAACTTTTAATCATTTCATGAATAGTCTTTTTTTTATGGTCTAGAGAACTTTTAATGGGCAGTCTTTGATATATCGATCTTGTTTGGTTGCAAAGAACTTTGGTTGCAAAGAATTAACATGTTAATCCATTAATTCAATAAAAGAAAAAAGAAATAACTCCACTTCTCGTAGCTAGAGGTTCATCATGATACATAAAAAAAAACCAAAATTCATTGAACAGGTTGTTGAAAAATTAATATCTTATTATTACATTGCAACATTTTAACCCGTATTCTAATTAGACTTTTGATATCTATGATAGTGTTATTGGTTTGATATACTCTCTCTCTCTCTCTCTCTCTCTCTCTCTCTCTCTCTCTCTTTTTTTTTTTTCTGGTAGCTTGTGTTGCTTTCATGATTCAAGCTAACTTCGTTTTGAACTTTCCTCAGGTAATCTTTCATCAGTGTCTTGTCAAACTATCCAGTAGAAGCTTCTGTTCGAAGTGGAAGGTGTTTCCACCCTGAAGGCTCACTGGAGCAAGCAACATACTGGCTTCTTTCCAGAACTTTCATGATTTCAATATCTTTTCATTAATCCACTGTACAACCCTCGATGAATTATATGTCTGCAAGATTAAGACCAAGTGAAACGTGGTTGTAATATATGAACACTACCATACTTACGTTTCGAATGGATCAGCAGGATGTGACGGTGTTGCTTTTTTGTTCTTTTAGCTTGGACGCTTGAGTTTGATAGGCGAGTAGGTTTACATCGCCGGAAAAGTACTTTTCTAACAAACAAACAAATAAATAAATAAATAAAAGAAAAAGGGGGAATAAGGCTTCTGGACATCATTGTGAGTGTTTTCTTCGTATTCTTTTAGTTAGTTTTTGTACAGTGATAAATGTGGTTAAACGCTGTCGATTGCTGATGTTCTATGTTCAAGAGAACAAACATTTCTATTGTTTAATATTTATATAGCTCTATTCAGACGGGCGATATGAGAAGACTTGCCTGTTACCGTGGTGCGAAAATGTGTTACTGGTGCTGTGCCTATTAAGTGCAAGAGCCATTGGAGTGGCGGAAAACACTAGTGACCCAGCAGCCTGGAGCTAAACTTTGCCATGATAAAAAAAAAGCTCTATGTTTGTAGCATTAAAAAAAGTTGAAGCCCCCCAGAAGCTATCGAGTCTTAGGTGCTGCATCACACGAACATCCAGAGCCTCTTGGCTCTAGGCATCCTGGCCCTGGTTTATGAGTTACCGTTATCGTTTGCTCTCGGAGTCCTTTTCCAATAATTTCCTCAAGGTTATTTATTTTTGAAACGCAGGCCTATCCAGGCCAGTTGTCTTGGGGACCACATCCTCCAGATTGAGACGAGATGAGACAATGCATGCATCTCAAGAATCAAGATAGAAGAAAATAAAAATTAGCGGTGTCGGCATCTACAACATTATCCTCGTGAGGAGCTAGCCAACCACACGTCGACCGCTCTCTGTGCCTGCATCTTAAACAGGAAAGCCTTAGCCTATGAATACTGGGTTTTTTTTTTATTAATCTCAAACCTCTGCGGCTACCGGTCCTTGTCTTTTGCTCACCATTCAGTAGCTTCTTCACATGGTACTGAAGCCTCTGGCGTCGTCTTCAGTCGACCAAAGTTTCTAGATGGCTGGTTGGAGAACAATGGCTTCTTTGTTCCTCTGGCCACCATTTTCTTGCCACAATTTTGCACCGATGAGGTACTTGGGGGTAATCCGATCCACCCAACTGGGAATCAAGAGCCCTCCATGGAGAGAGCACTCATCATGGAAGAGACCAAAATCAGCCTTTGCTTCAGCACCAACGGCATCAACTGCTGGACTACTGGATGATGCCAATGGCAACCAAGGGGTAGACAAACAACTCAAAGGAACTACAAGACAACTGAAGAGATCAGAGCAGCACTGTACCAGAAATTAGAAGGTAACGTAAATTAGTACAGGGATTGGGTTTTGTGTCAGCTTGCTCTGCTGTCTAGACATATATATATATATTCCCAGGATAAAGGTGTTATATCTTTGTTGAAGTAAAAGGTCGTGTGATAGCAATGATGATGATGCATCTTCATGAATTCAAGGTATTAACAGAGGGATTTTTGGGGTCACATCTGCAAAGAAATTGGAGATCGAAGGCCTGGTGGAGTTGCTGGAGTCCCAAAACCCCACCCCTCAGCCAACTGATTATCTGTTAAATAAGGTATTACGGTTTTGGTTGCTGCTTATTGTCTTCATTAATCTTTCTCTTTGCTTTTTCTCCCAATGATTTGAGCGCCTCCATTTTTCAAGGGCTCATCATCTTGATTTCGCATGCTAATACCAGCACTTAATTGCACGGTTTCTCTGACAAAATCACCTCTTGATATTCTTTTCTACCTCATTTACCTCTGCGCTATGCATCATACCTCTGTTCCCAGAATTTTGATTCAAGCAACATCGTTGAGTTTATCATGATTCAAATTTGTTTCAGAGGCATCTAATGAATAAATTGACACTCCACAATAATTTTTCATTTCAATGTCCTGTGATTTTCACAAGCATTTATTAATTAAAATTAGCCACTTCTACAAGCATCAAGTTTAGATTAGTTTGTGTTCTCAATCAATCATGAGTTCTCAAAACAACTAAGCTGCTGTATCAAGAAATGCAAACAACTAATTGATAGACCAAAATTATATGATTCCTATTGTATGTTTGTCAGACTAAATAACATGCATATCAAATATGCAAAAATATAAGACCAATAAATTTATCATGATAAAATGTAAACAATCAATAGATACATAAATACCTTCAGCCATTGATCCACACAAATGGGTTGATATTTTTTCAGAAGGGTAAGGCTCTTCCATACCTTACGGTCTCTCTCAGCAATGGTGTAAAACTTTCGTAGAGACCAAGCATTGAGACCTTCCCGTTTTATTTTGCTTTATGCCTTTCTGTCCATCACAGAGGGCGCTTCAAACGGATATGATTGAGGAATGTTTATCTTAATCGTGGATTCGAATTTTGAATTCACGTAATTTCTCGATATCAAATATAGGACCATCTTAATCATATCTAACCGATATGCTTAATGGGAAAAAAATCAACATTCTTCCACTTGATTCGTATATTTATTACTATAGTTAGAAATAAAATACATGGATCATAGCAATAGATCCTCTTAAATCGAGTATTATTAACTATGTATCACAATGTATTATATTTTCCAAACATAAACCCATATAACTTAATGAATAAACTCCATGTTTATTCTAGTCCAACTTAATGATGCTCATCATCAAAATAAATGTGTACACTAAATAACTAAATGTGAAAAAACATCACAACCATAAAAGAGTTTCTTTATTATAAAATCCGTTTATACAATGAATTAAACAAAATAACCAAGACCCATACGGTCTACATGATCCCTAAACTTTTGTGGTAGCATGCCTTTAGTCAAGGGATCAGCTATCATCAACTCAGTGCTTATGTGCTCAATAACCACTATCTTTTCTTTACCACGTTCTCTTATGGCTAAATATTTGATGTCGATGTGCTTGCTTTGACTACCATTCTTGTTGTTTTTAGCCATAAATACTGCAGCTGAATTATCACAATAAATCTTCAATGGTTTAGATATAGAATCCATAATTTTAGGCCCAAAAATGAAACTCTTCAATCATACACCATGCGAAGTAGCCTCGAAACATGACACAAACTCGACTTCCATGGTGGAAGTAGCAATCAAAGTCTGCTTCGCGCTCCTCCAAGATACAGCTTCACCAACAAACATAATTATGTATCCAGATGTTGGCTTTCGAGAATCAACACAGCCAGCAAAGTCGGCATCAGAATAGCCAATCACTTCTAAATTTTAGTCCATCTGAACATAAGCATGTAGTCCTTGGTACCCTAAAGATATCTCATCACCTTTTTAGCAGCTCTTCAGTGGTCTAAACCTGGATTACTCTAACATCTCCCCAACATCCCAACTACAAATGCTATGTCAGGCCTTATACAGACCTGAGCATACATCAAGCTACCAACAGCTAAGGCATATGAAATATTTTTCATTTCCTTCCTCTCAAAGTTATTCCTTGGGTACTGACTCAAATTGAATCTGTCACCCTTAACTATGGGAGCTATACGTGATGAACAATCTTTCATCCGAAATCTCTCTAAGATTTTGTTGATATAGGTTTCTTAAGACAAACCTAAAACACCTCGAAGTCTGTCTCTCTGAATCTTAATGCCAATGACATAAGAGGCATCATCCATATCTTAAATATCAAAATTCTCAGAGAGAAATTGTTTCACCTCATGTAACATACCTTTATCATTGGTTGCAAGTAAAATATCGTTTACATATAGGATCAGAAAATAAATTTTGCTCTTACTGATCTTCTGGTATATACATTGATCCATGATGTTCTCTACAAATCCAAATAAAAAAAATCACATCATAAAATTTTAAGTACCATTGTCGAGAGGCTTGTTTCAACCCATATATAAATCTCTTAAGCTTGCATACTAATTGCTCATTATCACTAGAGAAAAATTCTTAAGGTTGTTTCATATAAACCTCTTCCTCTACATCTCCATTGAGAAATACAGTTTTCACATCCATTTATTGCAGCTCTAAATCAAAATACACAACAAGTGCCATAATAATGCGGAAGGAATTTTTCTTAGATACAGAAGAAAATGTCTCTTTGTAATCAATTCCATTCCTTTGAATGAATCCCTTAGCAACAAGTCTTGCCTTATATCGCTCAATATTGCCTAACGAGTCTTTCTTGGTCTTAAAGACCCTTTTACAGCCAATGGCTTTTGCTCCATCAGGCAACTCAATAAGATCTCAGACTCCATTAAATGACATAGAATTCATCTTCTCTTTCATAGCATCATACCATAAATTGGATTTCTTATAACTCATGGCTTGTGAAAATGTTTCAAGATCATTTTCAGCTCTAATATTATAGTCCGACTCTTGAAGATACACAATATAATCACTAGAAATTGCTGATTTTCTTTCTCTTGTAGATTTTTTTAATATTGTAACAACCTCCTCTGGCGAACTTGATTGTTCAACTATCTTTGGTAACTCATGAGAGATTGGATCTATTAGTTTATTACCAGTAAATTATGAAATTTCAACGACTGGTTGTATAATGCCCGTTTGATCTTGAAGGGCACTATGAACGATAATCAGTCTGTCACTTGAAGTGAAAGGTTGAGCATCAGAATGTTTTCTTTCAGGAATCATGCTCTGCAATTGATCACTCCCACTGATTAAGTCATTCTTAAGAAATTTGGCATTTCTTGATTCCATAATCCTAGTTATATGAGATGGACAATAAAATCTATATCCCTTGGACCTCTCGGCATATTCAACAAAATACCCACTAATGGTCCTAGGGTCTAGCTTTTTCTTTGTGGATTGTACACTCTCACTTCATATGGGCATCCCCATACGCGTACATGTCGCAAACTTGGTTTTCAACCTTTAAATAACTCAAATGGCGTTTTGAAAACAACCTTGGTTGGAACCCGATTCAATATGTACACGGTCGTCTTGAGAGCTTCTATCCACAAGAACTTAGATAGTTTGGAGCTGCTAATCATTCTCCTCACCATGTCCATCAATGTTCGGTTCCTTTTTTCTGCTACACTATTTTAATCAGGTAAGCCAGGTAAACTGTATTGGGCAACAATCCCATTTTCTTAAAGAAACTTCGCAAATGGACCAGGCATTTGTCTATCTTCAATGTATCTTCCATAATACTCACCTCCTCTATCAGATCTCACAATTTTTATTTGTTTTCCACATTGTGTCTCTACTTCTGCCTTAAAAGTTTTAAAGACATTCAATGCTTCATTTTTATTCTGAAGCAAGTATATTTACATAAATTGTGAGTAGTCATCAATGAAGGAGATGAAGTATTTCGGATCATAAAATTTTATATCCGGACAACAAATATCCGTATGTATGATCTCTAATAGGTCCAAACTCCTCTTAGCACCTTTTTTTGACTTGTTTGTCTGCTTGCCCTTAATGTAGTCCACACAAGTGTCAAAGTCAGTGAAGTCCAAAGTACTGAGTACTCCTTCATTCACTAACCTCTTGATTCTATCTATGGAGATATGTCCCAATCTTCGGTGCCATAACATAGAAGAGTTATCATTTACAACATATTTTTTCATGCTAGACCTAACGTGCATCACATCATGAGTGGTATCATTTTGCAAATTAATATAGAAAAGATCATCAAACAAAGTATAATTCTCAACAAGTTCAGATTTATAATATAAACTAAAAGAAGCATCTAAAAAGTTGAAGGAATAACCCAAAGGTATAAGTCTTGAAACTGAAATTATATTCCTAGAAAAACTAGGTACATAAAAGGTCCTTTCCAAATTTAAAATAAAACCATTACTAAGAACTAAAGTGCATGTCCCTATAGCTTCCATATGTGAGCATATCTTGTTTTCTGAAGAGATATACTGCTCACTTTCCACTAGCTTTCTTAGGTGGTATTTTACTTTTACCTTTCTTCTTGGCCCATGCCCGATCCTTTCCATTTGTAGTCAGCATTGCACTCTTACCCAATTCCATCACCAGTCTACCCTCTTCTTGAATACATATGGCCAAAAGTTTATTGATTGACCATTTTTTCTTATGTGTGTTATATGATATCTTAAATGGTCCATACTACTGTGGAAGGGTGGTTAAAATGTAGTGCACCAGAAAGGACTCAGACATTTCAACCTCGAGTCTTCAGTTGAGCTGCAATATCCCTTATTTACATAATGTGCTCACGCACACCTCTCACTCCAATGAGCCTCAGGGATGAGAACTTTAAAATTAAGGTGTTGGCAAGAGCTTTGTCTGAAGTATTGAATTGCTCATCAATGGTCTTTAGTAGCTCCCTGACATACTTATGCTTATCCACTGAACCACGTATATCAACAGAGATTTTTGTCTTTATGAACATTACACTCAAGCGATTAGATCGCTTCCAACGTTCATAAATCACAATCTCACTAGGAGTGTTGGTCTGAGTTACTGAAGATGGTTCATCCTTCCTTATAGCATAATCAATATCCATCCACCCCAGATGAATAAGAATTCTCTTCTTTCAAACTTTATAGTTATCACCCCTCAATTTAGGTATGTCACATTTTATATCAGAGAAATTTATTAACATACATGCTTATTATCAAAAATTGAGGCCAATAAAAATGCTTTACCAATGTAAATCATGCATTTAGAAAATAGTGAATCTACTGACATAAACCTTGCATGTGGGCTAAAGCTCTAATTCAATTAGATTCACTTAAGTCTGTATAATAAAACCATCAAATTATGTTTCTTCTTTCTAATTCCTGTAGATAGATTAGAAAAATATAATTTGATATTTTATCTCAATTAATTATACAAATATAATAAAAATTCATGTGGAATAAATTTTATTATATCCATATAATTAATTATAATTAATGTCTATTATTTATGTGATTCATTAACTTCATTATACAATTTTATAATTAAAGATGCTGTGACTACTCCTCAATTATTCAATTGTATTTATTACTTAGATATTATTTAAATTTGATGACCAATAGTTTATTTCTCAACCAAAAATTTCTCAATCATCCCAAAAAGTTTCTCAACATGGGTGTGGCTTAGGTTGGGCGGGTGACCCAACCTAATGCGCCTGACCCAGATTGGGCGCAGCCCAGCTTGGCGCTTGGGCCAGCCGGCTGCAGCCCAGGTTGGGCGGCCTGGGCTAGCCGGCCTAGCCCAGACTGGGCGGCCTGGGCTAGGCTAGCCCCTGGCCTAGCCTAGAAGCTGGGCCAGGCGGGCGCCTGGGCCAGCCTAGCCGCCCGGCCCAGGCTGGGCGAGGCGTTCATACCATATATATATTAATTCTTGTATGGCCCACCACGTGGACCTCAATCGCACATTTTTTGAAAAATGCATTGCATGCAAAAAATTTGTGCTCCACCACTCAGAAAGGATCTTCCCGTATCCCAGTCATCTCCCACTAATAAAGGGATTTGCGTTTCATCCGTAAGTCAAAACAAATCCCTCTTTCCATGTTGACAGCCACGATAAGCCAAAAACAAGAAAAGGAAAATAAACCATGATGATTCAAATTGAGGTTTTGGATTAAGAATCCAAGCCCTTAACACCATGCCACCATCCTTTCTTTAAATTTTTATTAGTTTTCTTTTATTTAAACCATACTTAAGAATAAAAGAACAATAGAACTAAATCCGGTGGACACAAACAGTCATCTTGGTGGCCTATTAACTCTCCTGATATGTAGGTAGTTGAGTCAAACGCACCAAGATACTACCAGTACCCTCTCTTATTGGTACATCCCTAATATCCCTACCATACGTCCATTGGGTCAAATAATTCATGATACTACCAGTAGCTCCCCTTTGGATTATCCCTATATGAGAGAAATAGAGACCAAGAATGCCTTGCCCCTCTTTATCAAATAAACTTTATCAAATAAATGATATAATGATTGTTTTACAAGGATTTTATCATATCCGTAGATTAATGGAAACAATCCCAATAATCAAAGCAGAGGTATTTTTATAGACTTTGATACCAAATGATAGACTAAAATTATATTGATCCCTATTGCATGTTTGTCAGACTAATAATATGCATATCAAATATGCAAAAATATGGAACCAATAAATTTATCATGATAAAATATAAACAATGAATAGATATATAAATACCTTCAGCTATTGATCCATGCAAATGGATTGATATTTCTTTATATTAGGGTAAGGCTTTTTTACGCCTTACGGTCTCTCTCAGCGATGGTGTAAAACTTCCGTAGAGATCAAGCGTCGGGACCTCTCCGTTTTATTTTGCTTTATGCTTTATCTGTCCATCACAGAGGATGCTTCAAACGGATATAGTTGAACGATGTTTATCTTAATCATGGATTCAAATTTTGAATTCACGTAATCCCTCCATATCGAATATAGGACCATCTTAATCCTATCTAACCGATACGCTTAATGAAAAAAAAAAAAAACCAACACTAATTTCATAGAAGCAACCATTTTTCCTAATACGTCGTAATGAAGTTTACTTGCTAGTTCTCGAACAGTAGACCTGAATCCTGATTGCTTAGCTGGATTGAAAATTTTACATGCATAAACTTGCCTGTTGAAGGCAACTCGATGAGATCTTGGATATTTTCAAAGAAATTAAATGGAGATTGAGCAAGTGCACTTGGCAAGGACCTTACCTGACAAACATAAATGGGGCTTGTCAACTGAAATATGAAATTCCTTTTCATACTGGGAGAGCAAATTATGCACCTTATGAATCAACCAGAGGACCAATTTTGCATATGAAGTTTAATCAATTTAATCATATATATAATTGATTCTTTAATATATGCTAATACTTTGGAGAAAACTAGGTAGATGGATGCTGGAAACTTGTTTACAGCACAATTACAATACTGGGAGCTAAGAGAACAAAGCTTGGATTGCGCGGCTTTATCACGCTTGGTGACTTCATCCAGATAATTGATGTTGCAAAGGTGAGAAAAGTTCCATTCTTCTATAGAAATTTTGTGACTTAAATAAGCTCATCACAGTTATCCAACAAGAAAAAGACAAGCTTTCATGCATCCATGCAAAATTCACGGCTGCTCACCTGCCTGCCAGTTTCAGGAGGATCCACATGTTGGCCCTCTACCCGAAGTTATCATAATAATATCTCTAGAAGGGGTGCCTGCCGTTGCACTGTATATGTTGATTGCCTCATTTAATTGTTCAGGACTCATCAAACAATTTTAGGGATTTACTAAAAAATTTAATGACATGCATAATGTAGGCTGAGGGATGCACAAATATGAAATGATTTGATATATTTAGAAAGAAAGAAGAAGGATAAAAGTAGATCAAAATCATATTGAATGAAGTAATGAAGAAAGACTTCGTATCTTGATATCTATTTAAAAAAAAAAATCCTAAATCGAGTGAAATAGTGAAAAAGGATTCATGAATCCAATCCCAACTACTTTGCAACTAAGTTAAATTGAGAAGAGTTAAAGAGTTTTTTCCTGTTTCCTAAAAAGAAATATTTAATGCATTGAACAGTGGGATACAGTAATGACTAATGCAAATCGGTGAAACATTGATATATATATATATATATATATATATATATATATTTCATTCTGTATGGTGCAACACAGCACAAAGTGCTTATGAAACGTCACATAAAGCAGAGATAGGGTATTGTCCAACTTGGTAGGGGATGTTTAACGTGAAGGAAAAATGAATTTTTGTCTAATCAGAATCTTCTGTTGTAATTTAACTTCAGATTCTCAATACTCACAGGAAAAGGCAGTCAATGTAATTAAGTTTAATGTGAGCAGTTTCAAGTTGCTGACAGGGCAGCTGAATATTGAGGCATCCTACAAGATTGTGTCTAAATCTGTGAGACATTTTCCACCTTTCAAACTGTAGACATACAAGGAATTTGCGATCATGAAATTCCTTTTCAAGCTTATTGCCGCATCTGTTCTTTACAGAGAGTTGATATTAAACTTGAGAACTCAAGCATTACTCCGGATCAGGTAAAACAACATACAACCACGATGCAGATAACTCTTTTCAGATGACTATTAATTTTATTCTGTTGACTGACACTGACATGGCTGTGCCATAGTTGATGAATATTTTTCAGAAGAATTATGATCTTCTCCTTGCCATTTTCAACCCAGAGGGTTGGCTTGAAATAACGTATCCTTTCTACATTTCTTAAATCTAAAAATCCAACACTATTCTTATAGACAATCGTTGCCTACGAGGGAGAAAGAAATCAAGTTTTTGTCTTCTCTAAATATCATTAGATATGTTGATGACACCATGCGGATTGGGAGGGATGATAAAGGCAACATCTTCATCTTGGAAAGGACCGAGCAGGCAAAAGTCTAAGATTGTGAACATTGAGCTTAGCTGCACCTCATACATGATACAACACTCCCAAAGCAGTTCTTAGATCAAAGAATTTTCACAAGAGAAGAATTGAAATAGAAAAATGTTGGTGCCGGGCACGAGATTGCATTCCATGCAATGAACTCATTCTAATTCCTCAATGTTCATTTGTCAACTGTTGATTCACATTGAGAATAGGAGGGGAAGATGTCTCTCGAAGGAATGGTATTGCGTGCGATTGGTCATACGTTGCTTGCATGCATGCTAATGGAAGTTGATTCAAAATTGAGAAATATTAGCACCGCACCAAACACGACGTATGCAAGTCAACTTATGCAATGTTTTAAGAAAGATGGTCCACCTCTGACAATAATAACTTATTAGTGTTTCTTTTATTTAGGAAGCATGTCAAGTGCTTGGGCAAATCTATGACTGCACTTACACAAGCTACTCATATTTGAAATTACTAATTATCATTGAAGTTGAGCGTCATTGAGAAGCCATTATTCTAATTTAAATATCCTGCATCCAATTCTTCAGTAGCCGCAATTGGTGGGCACCAAACAAGCCCTCAATCTGATGAGGCGCCTAAGCCTCCCAGACAAACCTGCAGCACAAAGTCAATCACCAGTAGACATTACTCCCAGTTCAAGCCCATGTGTTTCCAACCATTCTAGGACGTGAGGCCTAAAGATCGTAAGGAATAATTTTTTCCACTTTTAGACCAAAACACCTAATCACACACGACAAACAAAAGCACCTCATATATGAGGAGGCAAGTAAGACCACTTATAGCAGGCAGCTTTTTATGGCTGCGCACCAGTAATAACCCAACCTTTTAATATAATTTAAACTCATTCAACCGATCAACAATCATAGCAAGGATGCTCCGAACCATCATCATAATTATCACACACAACAGCAAATATTCGTATTTGTTTCCAACCTACCATACGGATGACTACAATTTAAAGAACTTGCAGCTGGCTGCCATCCAAAAAGAAATAAGTGTCATAACAGCCGATATTAGACACAGAAAGTTCACATCTGACTTTTGACTATTGACCTAATTCTACAACTTGATCATGCTGTCCTCAGAGGTGGAGAAACCAGTATGACTCCATCTCCTCTTACAAAAAGAAACGGTACAGTGCGCTTGGTGGTCTGAAAGAACATTAGATAAGAAAAATCAGAAACCATAGATTTACTGCAACAGAAGCAGTGATCAGTAACTCTGTAAAGAAATTACAAGATAAAATTAACTGTTGATGTCTAAATATGGTAGAATATCAAAAAAGTTTCAACATACGGGTTCAAAAATTTAAAATTAAAACCAATTTATTTGGCTAACTGCCAGGCTACCTTATAATGGCTAACATTATTTAAACTATATAACCATCTGCATTATTCAAGTGCTTGAGTACTTGTTGGCTAAGTTCACAGAATAGTCGCTATAGCTTCCTTCCAAACAGAGCAGTCACCCAGCAAAACTACAGGATGCCTCAAGATGATCTGTTCATTATTCAGGTGGTATTGGTACATGCCGCTTGCATGCCAGGATGATTTTTGTAACTCTTATAAAACTGATAGAATTCTTGGTTAAATGCTAAATAATCCCCGCGTCTGACTCCAGCACTTGTTCCAAACAAGAACTAAACTTGTTGGTGTTTCAATAGCTATTTCCTTTCTCCACGAGCACCAATCTCTTCTATAATATGCAGTCTAAGTATTTCCATACAACCATATACATCAATCTAAAGCAGATAATTAAGGGACTAAAAAATTAACACTCAAAGCATTAATTTAGATTGACCTGGTTAGTATTAGTTTCTAACTGGATTCAGTTTAAACAAATATGAAAACAGCCAGATTGTTTCATAAACGTGTAGCGCAAGTCTTTATATACAATGACAAACATCTACCTATGACACATCATGAAGAACCTAGAAATCAACTCCTAAAGCAATTAATTTGGACCAACATCATCAGGGCTCATGTCTAACTGCTCGATTTAAAGAAATCTGAAAATGACTGGAACATTTCATAAACTTGGTCCTGAGCCCATGATGATAAGTTGGCTGACAAAAATTCATTGAAAAGGACACCAGTAATAAGAATGGTAGAAAACATCAATAAAACTGGAAAAGAAGTATCATAATAACTTTTACAAAGTTCAATGCCAGGCCAATGCGGTTACATAATTCTCATAATAACAGTCAGCTTCACAATGTCAAAAATTTATTAAGGTAAAAAAAAACTATTGAAACAAAAGTTGATTTGCTCACCCTAACGATCTCTTCATAAGTTTCATCATCAATCTCTACAGTAGTAATTATTTCTTCAACATCCCCAAGTATCATATTCAAATGCTGATCATAAGCCTGAAAGCAGAGGAGAAATTAGTGTCTACACAGTGCTAACTCAAGATGAAACAGATGTTAGGTCACAGTCCAGATAGAGACAATAAGAAAATGGAAGTTTGAATGAAACTGGAAGTTTGAATGTGACTAAAAGCAAAGTCAACCTTTCAAATAATTCTGACATGCCAAGATACTCATCTAAGTCTCTTTAAAAGTTCTAGCGACCATGCAACCGAACAATTTTGGATTAACTAAGATGTGAAAATAAATGCAGTGGATATATATTTTAAGTAAAATATTTAAAATGACCAGAGATTTTGAATAACAGTAATGTTTCCTTGAAGATGCCACAATAAGGTTTTAACAAATAGTATCTGGATAAAAATACACAGCAAATATGTAGGATTTGTTGCAGAAAGATGTCATGGCACCAATAACATCTTCATACATCATATGACATCAACATGAAAAACACAATTTTCAAGTTTTAAACAGGGTGTGAAGATGGAAGAAGCACAGCTGAGCACAAAAGCAAGATGCCATTAGCAATTCATCAAGAATTGTTTTGGGAAGCCTAGTGGTTAGCTAACACAATGATCACTTCAGCATATTAAAAGAAAAATATCCCACAAAACGATTTCCTTTTTAATTTAATCACTGGGTTTGATCATCATGCATTTAACATGTTCTTTGCTTGGGGAAAAAATGAATATAAACATGTACATTTGGAGCCTTGCAATCATTACCCAATATGCTTTTCTCTCATGTTTTTCTTCATTCAAGGTTCAATATTCTAAATCTCAAGCATAGAGAAACCACACCAAAGCATCCATGGAATAACTAATTCATTTGGATTGACATGATGATCCAAATCTATTACATTGTCAGCATACATGATGTATATTTGGAGCAAATGGACTTCCTGTATCTCCCATAGTACTTATCTCCTAAAATGGTAATCTCATTATAGCAAAACCACCCGTTAGAACCACCATCAACCATAGGTCATTGAGGCATATCCTCAATAGATGTATATCTACTGCCTTGGCAATAGGGGCATGGTTTGGTCATACATGTATGTATATGTAAAATACTAAATCAAGGTAAAACTAAAAAAAGAAAGGAAGAAACAAACTAAGAAATCTTTTTTTCTAAAACAAGGATAATCACTGTAAGACTTCTGCAATCCTGTGACAGTTGTAGCTGCTACTAATTTTTACATTATTAAGGATATATTTGAGAGGGGTGGATGGTTGACAATCAAATGCCCCAACCTTTCCATTGTCTGGAATACCTGGCATATTCCCTTTCCAGAGTACCTCCTCAATGTAGAGCAGACTCAACCTGTATAAAGTATAGGGTTAAAGGAGATTGGAGTAGAAGAGATGCACTGAGCTCACTGGGTTCCGTTTGTGAACTCATTGGAACTGTTTTAGCTTCTCCACTAGAATAAGAAATTAACGTGCCCCTCAATGTACTCAAGCTCTATATGTGGTGTGGTGTCTAAGGAGTTTTCCACCCTGCTCTCCCTAATTCCTCGCGATTTAATCAAGCATGTTTTGTCTATTCCCCATTAAGACATGCCATCATCTTGCTACTGCAACTAACATGATTCTCGATGAGTGCATTGGCTTTCCCTCCAGAGGAGTTTTCGGTCACAACTCTCAATCTTAGGTTCGGTTTCAACAATTCCAAGCAGCCTTATCACACTGATTCTATAAAGGGTTCTCCTTTCATACAAACTGGTTTTGCTACATTACTGCCCCAAGAAACTGGTTTTTACCCTTTTCTAGGGTTTCAAATCAGAGACTTTTACAAAGTTTTCTTGTTTGTTTCCGGTATGGCCATGTTTACAATAAATTCTACCAACCAATTGAGCGAACGGGTTCAAACCCTAGAACACCCTATTTCTTATCCCATTAATCAAAGAAAACGGATCAAAACAATCTTTCATCCTAGGAAATACTCGGGAAAGATCTAGAATCCACGTATGAAACACGCCCCAGACCGTTGAGACACAAAAAAAAAAAAAAAAAAATCAAATAAGAAAGGATTTTACGAATTACAGACAGCTGATTCTAGGGCTTTGGCAGATAAAAAAGAACTGATTTTGGGGAAAGAGAACAGATGAGTAGAGATAAAGAGATTACGTGAAGTTTTCCGCGAAGCTCTCGTTCGGAGCGGAGCTTGACGTAGATGCGCTCGTCGAGGCTGAGCCTGATGAGGTCCAGTGGTTCCTTCACCGTGCTCTCTTCTTCGCTCGCCATCGCTCTCCCTCTCTCTCGCTCGCCCGCTCTCTGGGTTTAGCAATAACGGGAGGGATATATTTTTAACGGAAGTCCACGGGTTGTCAAGTTACCGTCACTCATCGGATGCGGTTTTTTTTTTTCGTCAACTTCCCCTAATTATTGTTGACATTGCTGCTTTGAGCGCGTTAATTGGCAAGGTTGGTGACGTTCCATCTTGCGCTCCCTCCCCCTATTTGAGACAATGTTGCCCCAACAATTAGGCTCTTCAAACTGGGACTCTAATAAATAAATATCATCACCAAATGCAACCAATTAGTCTACTACAAAAGTCATAATTAGGTAAGTCATGAAATCCATTTAATTTATTCTAGCATATTTAGATAGTGTTTGATAGCCCAAAAGCTATCTCAGATAAATGTATAGGATAGCATTTATCCAGAGGATAGCTGAGGGAATAAGCATTTTTTAAAATTACAAATCTACCATCAAGGGATAACTTTAGTTATTCCTCGTTTCCTAGGGAATAAGTTTAGGGGATAACCCACTGGTTAACCTTTTTCAGACCTATCCCCTCTAGCTATAACATTTGGAAATAAGAAGGATATCCTCTGGATATTCCTCTTTATCCCCCATATCAAACACTGTCTTAGAGTCATAGACCTATTTACCATCCTCGGCCATAACCATTACCAATTGTCACTTTCAACTTCTATCTTACGTTATATTTATGTCTTAAACTATATTATCAACTAGATATTCATTTATCTATAAATTTGAAGCATTATGATTCATAATCTCTCATGCCTTTGGATCTGCTATCTAATTTTGGGTGTTTACGATGGGCCTTGCATGCTCTTAGGTAGTGTTTGATATTGGGATATCCAAAGATATCCAAGGGATATCCCTTCTTATCCTCAAATGCTATAATTAGAGGGGATAGGTATGAAAAAATTTAACCAAAGGGAATAACCCATGGTTAACCATGGATTATCCCCTGAACTTATTCTCTAGGGAACCTTAGAACAAGTAAAGTTATCCCTTGATGGTAGACTTGTAATTTTAAAAAGATGCTTATTCCCTCAGCTATTCCCTGGATAAATGCTATCCTGTATATTTATCCAGGGATAACTTTTAGGCTATCAAACATTGCCTTAACGTTTTGCTCTAAAGGTATGCAATCATATCGGCAATGGATTTTAGAAAAATTATAATTTTACTTATCACTATATCATAAAAAGCCTAAAATCAATATAATTTAATGAATGTATTTTGAATTAATACAAAGATCATTTCTTTAAATTAACCCATAGTAATCAACATTGGTTGGAGGTTCAATATGAACTTAAGCTTCATTACAATCCACTAATTAGGAGAGAGAAAATATATGAAAATCCTAACAAATAATGCACTTTCTTCTATCATCCAATTTCAGCCGATGCTTTTTGTCTTGATTCTAAAAGCTTGCTTATTGGTCTAAATAAAGCAGAGATAATCTACCTTGTTCTGGAAACCTACTGACTCCAAAAGCTTGTTTGATTCTGAAAGCCTGCCTCATTGTCTATTATCACTTTGTTTTTTTTTTTTTTTTGAGGCGATGGCCTCCTTACCATTATTAAAAAAAAACCTTCACTATCTAACACCTGCATTAGGCCAAGCCTAATATAATTTATTTACTCTATTATATAACACAAACTTCATCAATGTTCACATGCGAGGTGTACTATATTGATATTTCTCATAATTTTTTATCCTTTTTCTTTTAAAGTTTCTGCCAATTTTTAAAGCTATTGAGATAGGTGAACCATATGTGTCATGGGTAGAATAAGCAAATATAAAAAAAGAAAAAAAAAAAAAAGAAAGTAAAGTAATGGCTAATCCTATCCAAATGCAAGCATGAATTTAGTTTACTAATACAGTTCCTCAATGACTTTACCAATCGAACTAAATAGCAATAACAAGTAAGAACTAAGTTTTAAAAAAATATTTCTAGAGTAATTATGTGATAACGCATGTGGATGCCATTAGGTAGTGTTTGAAATAGAAATAAGAGAAATATTCCTTGGATATTCTTTTTTATTTTCAAAAGTCATAACTATAAGGGATAGCTAGGAATAAAGTTAACCAAAGGGATAATCCATGGTTAACCATAGTTAACCATGAGATATCCCTCAATTTATTCCCTAGAGAATGCAGGAATAGTTGGTTATCCCTTCAAATAAAAGTAAAAAAAAGTTATCCTATGGATTTACTTTTTTGCATTTGATATGATCAATGAGATAGTCAAGGAATATCCCTAGAAATAGTCAGAAAATAAATTTTATCCTATATATTTATCATAATAATATTTTTTCTATCAAACACTACCTTAATATCAACGTAAATGTAATAAGTCAATATCCTTCCGAGAAGATAACTCCAATTACAAATGTTTCCTATCATCAATGTTGCCGCTGTTGATTTATTCTTTTCTTTTTTTGTTTTTTTTTATTTGGCATCATTCTTTGTATCCCTTTGTACGTAAAAGCCTATCTCGCCCATCCAATTGAACTTCTTTTATTATTTTTCTACTATTAGACTTCATTTTCAAGGTTAGATCAGCAAATGAATTTCTAAAACACTTGACTACTTTGAACTTTGTTGGATCTTTAGTCAAGATTTCTGATTGAAACACCCACCTTATAAAAAAACTATATATTATTATAAAATTTGAATTTTGTTCTTTTGAAACGGATAACAATTGTTTTTTTTTTGTTACACTAATCTTTACTTGTAGAATCTCTCTTAAAAAAAAGGAAACCACTCTCTCTCTCTCTTTTTTTTTTAATGGTTGAAAAAGATCCTTCTTATGGTGCACCACACCTGGGATGCGCTACATTGCACAAGGCCTAGTTTCAGTTTCCATCGGACCACTTGTTTAATGTTTTGCTACTCTCGGTGGGGCCGCATGGTACCAAAATCAGGCCGCCCAGTGGGCCCAACGCTTCCTCGTACATTGAATCAAACCCCGCCTTCCTCCCTTGCTCCCCTTCTTGGCGTCACGAAGGCCGGTTGGTGATGGTGTTCCCGGCGATCCTAAAAACCCCTCGCTTCTCCCAAAACCTCTCCGGAAAATAAGAGAAAAGGAAAAGAAACGAAAAAACTCGACTTGGAATAGCGTCGATTGGCCCTCTCATGTCGGCATTTCGATCTAGATGAATCCAATGATCATCTGTTTGTAAGTCCAATTTGATTTCCCTGGTTTTCATTTTGGGTTTCTTGGAGTTTGAGATTTTTATTTTTATTTTTTTGTCTTTTTGGAGACATCTGAGGCTGGATTAGAAATTTCTGGTGAATATTAGTTTTTGTAGTAAGTGAAGAAGATTTGGTGGTGATTTTGATCGGTTTTTTTCTATTTGTCTCGCTTAAATTTGGAATTTTTATGAGTTCGTCGCACTACCGTGCTTATCTTTAGGGTTTTCAGATCTGAGATTCAGGTAGATTTTGTCGAGATTTTGAGATTATTGTGAAGAAACCAGCTGGAGCTTCAGAAAGTGGAACCTTGAGTTTCTGAGAATTTGGAGAATTTCAAAGAAACTAGCTTCTGAGGGTTTCGGTACTCCAAAGTTTTTCCAAAGCTTCGATTTTTTTTTTTTTTTTTTTGCCACAAGGCAATTAAATTGAACGTGGCAAAAGAAGTTGAACGGTCCGATCTGATCTGATTTTTTTCTTCCGTGACAGCTGATAGAAGAAGAGCCACCCGATCAGATTGTTGCTGCTGGATTTGGCGAGCTTTCGATTTTTCCATAGAAAAACATAAAATTCCAATCTAAGCTGGCAAAAGAAGGACAAAAAGAATAAATCTCTGCCTGAATTTTTGTTCATTGACAGCAGATGGAGGGAAATTTACCAACCAGTAATATGAGCCCTGCTCCTTATGGTGCACTGGCCTTGCAAAATTCCATGCACAGGCGTCACCCACAAGCTTCCTTTCATCACCACCAGCAACAGTTAAGCAGCACCCAACATCAGAGCTCGATGGCTCACCCACCAATCCATTGCTTGCAGGATGGCAATCAGCAACCAGGGGCTCCCATCATGGACTCTAAGAAGGGAAAGCATGTTAAGTCCTCCATGACTTATGATGGTGATGGTGATGATGATGATGATGATCCAAGCTTCACTGAGGATGGGGTCGATGGTCAGAATGATGCTGGCAAAGGAAAGAAGGGCTATCCATGGCAGCGGATGAAGTGGACTGATGGAATGGTTAGGCTCTTGATAACTGCACTTTCCTACGTGGGAGAAGATGCCATGTTGGAACATAGCACTGGTGGGAGGAGGAAGCACGCAATATTGCAGAAGATGGGGAAGTGGAAGTCAATATCAAAAGTGATGGCAGAGAGGGGATGTTATGTTTCTCCTCAGCAGTGTGAAGACAAGTTCAATGATCTCAACAAGAGATACAGAAGGCTTGTAGATATTCTTGGAAGGGGCACAGCTTGCAGTGTGGTGGAGAATCCAGCTCTATTGGACCAAATGGGGCACATATCTAATAAGCTGAAGGATGTTGTGAAGAAGATTTTGAATTCAAAGCAGCTATTCTATGAGGAGATGTGCTCCTATCATAATGGGAATCGGTTGTATTTACCACATGATCCAGCACTACAATGGTCTTTGCAGCTGGCTCTGACAAGTGGAGACGAGCAGGACAAGAGGAGGACTGTGCATGGAGATAACAATGAAGATGATAGAAGTGCTGACACTGCTGATGAGCAAAATGACGCTCAAGAGCATGCTGCTTCGCAGGGCTATGTCGGGGGATCATGCTTTCCGAAAAGGATGAAACATTTGGTGGACCCTAAAGAAGTGGGCATTGGAAAGCCTTCAGGGTCACAGGGTTGTGCAAGAAGGCCTCATCCCCAAGGCATATCCATGGATATGAACCAAGTGTTGCCAGAAGGATTTAGTGTTACTTGGGGGTTGAAGCATTCCATTAGTTGCCATTCACTTCAGCTGGAAGAGCAGAGACTGGGTATTCAACTTCAGATGATGGAGCTTGAAAGGCAATTCTTCAAGTGGCAGAATTTTAGTAAGAAGAAAGACAGAGAACTGAACAAGATGAGGATGGAGAATGAAAGGATGAAGGTTGAGAATGAAAGGTTGGCAATGGAGTTGAAGTGCAGGGAGGTTGATCTTGGTTTGAAGAGAAATCAGTGACGCATGATAGGTCGAAGAAAACCATGGAGTTCAATGTTTAAATATGGTAAGATGTGTCCTATAACTGATGTACTTCCTAGATGAGGTCTTTATTTTGTATTTCTCAAAATTGAGCACATTAATAGGATCATCCTATTAAACTCGGAATCATGTGCCATGCAATTAAACCTTCCTTTCCTTGTCAAATAGACTTGAAAGAGTTTCTATCCTTCCCTTCAATTTTGAGTTTAATAGGATGATCAACCTATTAATGAGCTAGTGGATTTGTTGTTTCTTTTTACTCTCTTCTCTTGACGTTTTCTATCACAACTTATGTATTCAAATGTGCAGCAAACGATGCATCATCCTTTCAAAATTAAGAGTAGATATTTTAGAAACACTTTTAATAAGTACTTAGGAAATAGGCAGAAATTCGAGATTCTGGAAAAATGCTGAAAACGGTGGGTTTTTTCGGATAGAAGTTTTTTTTTTTGGGGTACAGACGGGATCACACTAATCTTGCCAAAAACAATTGTTGCGTCAATAATATTATCATAGATTAAGCTCGATTCTTTTGGAAGGTCTGTACAAAATATTGTAAATAATTGTATGTCTTTCCATAGAGTCATTGCACATTTTTTTGAAACTTAATGAGCTAATGCATTCCTTGATTTACTTATTTTTTGAACTTTTTCAACATATTCTTAGGCAGATTGGCAATTTGGCAATTCTTGCAAATTCTTGGTGTCCTGTGGTCGAACATTTGTATTGCATTTTTCTTGTATGGTTTTACTGTTGTCTAAATCTTGTACATAATTTGTTTATAAATGTTAGGTAGAAATGGAGATTTTTTTTCTTTGATATTCGTAAATTGGTTATATGAGGGCCATATAACCTTCCAGAATATTCACAAACAGGACTTTAAATATTACTAATAGGATGTGATGGGACTAATAAACCTCGTAGGCAACAATAATCGCACCCGGATTGGATCCTCAATCGGCCATCCGGGTTGGCCATTCTTAGTTGGCCTCGGCCTCCGGAGTCGGTCTCTTCATGTTCGGCTTCCGACTCAACCTTCCGGACTCCGCCCTCAGAATCGGCCTCTTCTACTCATCCTTTGTCAACATCAGCAGATTCATCCGCCCCACATAGAGCGGCCAGGTAATCATAAATAGGCCTTGAAAGCATACCTCCGAGGATCGAATCTCATATGCGTGGGCCAGAAACCTGGCTGTCGAATTGTGGCTCAGCGCGCTGATACATGGGACCCACGACGATGCCGGAAACCCCACTCTCTTCGTCCTTCCTACGAGAACAAGATCTTCGGCCCCAAAGCCAGCTCGATTATGCACTCGGACGTCGGGGGCCTATCATTTCTGAAGGAATTTAGCAACACCGACCCTAATGTATGAACTTGAAGCTACATATGTAAATCAGAAGCACCTTCGGTCGGCCTTCCGAAATGAACCCCAACTCGGCCACCCAGGTTGCGCGTTAACCATGCCTCAGTGGCCTCAACTTCACATCAATGGCCGATCAGCCATCGGGAAAGACTCTGATCCATTCGGCCACCCGAGCTACGCCCTGGCTGCCTTCTGCAGCCCCAAATCAGTCTTAGCGACCATCCAACTGTGCCCCAACGGCCATCTGGGTGGGACTCATTGAGGGACTCACGTATCTGGCTCCAATGCTTCACCACTATCCGCACGATTTAGAACAGGACAATGGACGTGCGATGTACGGGATGTATCGAGCAAACAATTGCCCATGCCCTACGACAACCTATAGCAACCTACTGCAACTTCCCATGCCTAATGGGACCTGGCCCACCAATCAGTTGCGGCCATCCTCATTGGATGGGACATGGTCTGTTAGCCCTGACGTGCCATGAAGAGGCAAGCCCCACTGTCGCTGGCCTTACTATGCATTTTTGACAAATGGTTATACCTAGTCTCGCAAACATTAATAAGATGGGTAAGAGAAATTTCTGACCAGGTATGAACACTTAGACACTCATACAGAGTTTCTTCCCTCGAACTCTTGAGCTTTTTATAATACACAACTACTATCCAAATTACTTATTTGAGTGTTGAAGGGCCTTCAAGACTTCTTGTAAAATGTCAACCGGAGCGAAGCCCATTAAAAAATTTGTGCTTTAGAATTCGTGCTTTAGGCGACTCCGTGCTCTGTTTTGGGTGTGCATCAAGATTAGTGCTTCCGTTCTTTCTTGGTGCTGATCTCCGGCGATCGTCGGTGCCGGTCTGATTGCTTCCAGGCGACGATGGCGCCCAAACCGAATGTCATTCCAGTCGATTCGGATGGAGGCAGGAGGGAGGCTAGGGAGTGGAATCGGGGAACTGATAGCCGGTTTGAGTGGGTGGCTTCTTCACCTTCTTCGGCAGAGATCGAGGACTTGGAACGGCGATTCCCGGAGGTGATCCAGGTTCCGGTCAGGACTTTGGAGGAGGCTACCTCGGACTGAAGTTAGAGAGCGGTGATTGCTCGGTCTCTCTCCCGCTGGATCCCGGCTGATGCAATCGTGCGGGAGTTCCGCCGTGCAGGGATTGCCGATGATGTGGAGTCCATTAGCTTGGCCCATCGCCACTACTTCTTCTGGTTCTTTGACCCATCAGCAAAACAGATTGCCCTTGGCAGGCCATGGATGGCCAATGGTCAGGTAATCGCGATGGAGGACTGGCGCCCTCAGTTCGTGCCATCGGAGGGTGCCATGGAAACTGCTCTGCTTTGGATCAGACTGCCATCTCTCCCAATTGAATTCTGGTATGAGGAGATCATTGGATCAATCCTCTCTGCTGCTGGATCTTTCCAGTTCATCGACGCTGCGACAAGGGATAGGAGGAGGGGGGGTTTGCTCGTGCATGCATCCGGGTGGACCTGACCAAACCTCTGCGGCCGAGAGCGAGGGTGTGCGGCTCTTCTCTGCCATTCTGGCAGCAGTTTATCTACGAACACCTGGAGGGGATTTGTGCTAGCTGTGGTTCGGTGCATCTGGCGGGCAGCTGCCTCTCTTCTCCATCTGATGCGTCTTCATCGGACAGCCCAGCTTTTGGCTCGTGGATGGCTGCTCTCTGCCGACGGCGACCCCCTCTACCTTCAGTTGCTCCTCATCCTTCGTCGACCCATCGAGCTGCAACTGCCCCTCCTGAGGGCTGGCATGCTCCGAAGAAGGTTGCTCGGAGAGTCCGTAGAACTGCGGCGGCTGGGCCTGTTGGATTTGGCTCAACTGTGAACTCTGGTGAAGGTAGCAGGGAGGCGATGTCGGGGGAGATCCAGGGCTCATCTGCTGCCGGGCACAGTGCTCCAGCGGAAGGGTCTATTGCTGTGGCCTTGACCCGGGAGGCTGATTTGGCTGAGATGGAGGGTGCCGTGCCGGTTTTGTTTGAACTTCCTCATGTGGCTGAAACTCCTCTGAAGCAGGCCCCTTTGAATCTAATCAACCCCTTTGCCCAATTAGGGAATGGCAATTCGGCTGGTAGACCGAGGGCCTGCAAAGAAGCTAATCCGGGCCCACTGAAGTGGGCCCATCCTATTGAAACGCCGGCCCCAAGGGTTGTTTCAAAAACTGTAAAAGGAAAAGGGAAACTTCCGAGTAAAAGTGTGGTGCATTCCTCATTGGCTCTCTCAGTGTCTGAGGTGATGAATGGGCCTGTGACTTTCCAGAGTGGCGGGCCTAAGATTAGTCGGATTGCGAAGATTTAGAGTTCAGCGATTCCCACTAAGGCCTCCCAGATGATGCTGGCGGAAGATCGGTCCCATGACTCTATAGTTGCTCTACTCAGATCGGCCATCCAGCCGAAGGTCACTGTAGAGGCCATGGATAGTCAGGATCAGTGTCCTTTGGAGGGAGTGATCCCTGCAAGTGGCTCGCCTGATACGGAGATATCGGGGGTTTTGGTTGGTCCCCCCCTTCAGAATGAAGATCCTTATATGGAATGTTAGAGGAGCCCTGAAACCTTCGTTTCGCTCCTCTTTTGGGAGGCTGATGCAGCTCCATAATTGTGATATTTGTATTTTGTTGGAGACCCGCTTGTCTGGTAATAGTCTAGCCTATGTTCGAAGACAGTTATCTAGATCTTGGTCTTCTTATGCTATAGAATCGGAGGGTCTATCTAGTGGCATTATGGTTTTGTGGAGGCCTGCTCATATTAGAGTTGATGCTTTTCATCTATGTGGTCAGCAGGTTGCCCTTGTTATATCTGAAGGCTCGTTGGCCCCGTGGCTTTTGTCTGGTGTTTATGCTAGTACCAATTTTGGATCCGCCGTTCTCTTTGGGATGAGATCCTGTCTCTGCTTACTCAGGGCATTCCTGCCCTGTGTGCCGGTGATTTTAACTGTATTTTGGAAGTTAATGAGAAGAGGGGGGTAGGCAGTTTGTGGAGACTGCTGGTATTTCTGAGTTTCGGACCTTCATAGCTTCTGCCAATCTGCTGGATTTGGGGTTCCAGGGAGCCCAATTCACTGGTGCAATAACCGTCATGGCTCTGCTAGAGTGTCGGAACGTTTAGACAGGGTTCTTGCCTCGGCAGATTGGATTCGTCCTTCCCTTCTACTACTGTTACACATCTTTCCAGGATTGCCTCCGATCATTGCCCTCTCCTAATCACCACTGATGTAGCTGCTCAAAGAAGGGGTCAGTTTAGATTTGAGAAATTTTGGACTTCATATTCTGCTGCCCGCTCCTTAATTGCTCAGGTTTGGCGTATTCCTGTTAGAGGGAGTGCCACTTATAGATTATCTCGGCGACTTGAGCTGGCTAGACGCCGATTGTCCAGATGGAATAGAGAAGAGGTTGGTGATATTATTCAGCAGATTGAACAGACTGAGCACACTATTGTTTCTCTTCAGGATAAGGAAGATCGGCAGGGTTGTTTGCAGACTCTGACCTTACTGCTCTTCAATCTAGCCTTGCTCTCCACCACTCCCTCCTCCGGCAGCAGGAGATGTATTGGAGGCAGAGATCCCGTATTCAGTGGATTAAGGAGGGGGATCAGAACACTAGATTTTCCATCAGGCTACCTTGAAGCGTCGAGCGGCGAATCGATTCGGCGGCTTGTTGATGAGGAGGGTAATGTTTAGGAAAACAGTGAGGCTATTGGGGACCAGCTTCTTCAGTTTTTTCGTTCTCGATGGACTGCGATTTTGGGGGATGGGTTCCCTGTGTGCTCTGTTCCCACCCTCTCTAAGGTTACTGAGGCTGAGAACGACTGTCTTACTAGGCCAATTTCTTCTGAGGAGATTAGGGAGGCTTTATGGAATCTAGGTCCTGATAAGGCCCCGGGACTGATGGTTTCCCCCTCTTCTTCTTTCGTCACTATTGGGCTATTGTGAGACAGGATGTTCTTCAGGCCATCCAGCTTGTCTTTCAAGCCAACTCCATCCCCCCTGATTGGAATCGGACCCTTATAGCCTTGGTTCCGAAGCGGCCCGATGCTTCCAAGCCTCAGCATTTCTGCCATATCAGTCTCTGCACCACTTTATATAAGATTTGTGCTCGGCTCCTGGTTTCTCGGCTGCGAGTGGTTATTCCCTGCATTATTTCTCCTGAGCAGGGGGCTTTTCTCAGAGGGCGGTGCATTTCTAATAATATTCTTTTAGCTCAAGAAGTTATGCATGATCTCCACAGGGCTCCTATTCGTCACTGCTTAATGGCTATTAAGATGGATATGGAAAGAGCTTATGATAGAGTGAGTTGGATTTCCTATATAGAGCTCTTCAGGAGTTTGGGGTTGCTGAGCCTTTTATAGCCTGGATTAGGGCCTGCATTCAGCAACCGTCCTTCTCCATCATTGTTAACGGCAGCCATACGGACTACTTCCAGTCTGCTGTTGGTCTCAGGCAGGGCTGTCCGCTCTCACCTTTCCTGTTCATCCTCACTGCTGATGCTCTGTCTAGGGCTCTATATCAAGCTCAACAGGCGTCTGCTATTGTCCCCTATAGTGCGGGTTCTCATGGGCCATCGCTATCTCATTTGCTTTTTGTTGATGACTGTATCTTGATGGGGAGAGCCACTATCAGCAATGCGACAGCTTTTGAGTCAGTGATTCAGTCTTAATGCAGGGCTTCTGGACAGAAAGTTAACCTGGATAAATCTATGATTTGCTTTAGCCCGAAGACCAACCTTCATGTGAGGCAGACCATTAAGTCTATTTTGGGGATCTCTGCTCAGGCGGATCGGCTTTCCTATCTGGGCATTCCGATTACAGGGAGACGGCCACGGTGTTCTGATTTCCTTGATCTTGAGCGCCGGGTCAGGGCTCGTTTGGATGGATGGCAGGTCACTGAGTTATCTATGATGGCAGACTCACCCTTATTCGCTCTGTTCTTACTTCTCTTCCTCTCTACATCTATCCAATGCAGCTATTCCGGTGACCTGCTTGAGGCGGATGGAGAGATGGTTTCGAGATTTCCTTTGGGGTTCGATGCAGGATGGCCATGGGATCCACTTGGTGGCTTGGGATATTGTTTGTATGCCGATATTGGAGGGAGGGCTTGGGACTCAATCCCTCACTGTGATGAGGGAGGCGCTGACTGCTAGGCACGCGACGACATTCTTGCTTGATCCTGACTGTTTATGGAGCTTGTTTATGCGTGCTAAGTATGGTGATTGGTCCTCTTACACACCTCCCCAGCCCACTCGTGCATGCTCATTTTTCTGGAAAGAGGTGCATCATTATGCTGTGGATGTGCTACTCGTGTCTCGTGGATGATTGGTGATGGTGCTTTTGTTGATGTGCTTAGAGATACGTGGTTGGCTGATATTCCATTGTCTCGCTGGCCTATTTTTATGAGCACTGACATTGCGTTTGGCACGAGAGTTATTGATCTAACTATTCAGATTGCACTGGCTGGCATACCTCCCATGTTGCCACTCTTTTTGGGGCAGAGCTAGCCCAGCGTATTTTTTCCATCCCTCTTATATCGGGCAGAGTTTCGGACACCAGACTTTGGAGGAGATCCTATACGACTCGTGCTCCGACTAGGGATCTTATTCAGGTGTATAGGCCACAGCCTAGGCAATTACGGGATGTCTCTTGATTTGGAAGTTTCCCATTCACCGTAGAGTGCAGCTATTCATTTGGAAGCTGGCTTGGGACTGCCTTCCAACTTGCTCTCTGCTCTCGAGTAGAGGTTTGATGATCCAGCCTATGTGCCCGCTATGCGGGGTGGAGGAGGAGACAGTTGACCATGCTATCTTCACTTGCGACAGTGTTAGATTAGTCTGGCAGATAGCAGGTTATCACTCCTGGTTTGAAAGCAGTGGCTCTTGTTGTTCTTCTTTTCTGAGGATGATTCGGCAGGGCCGGCAGAGGGGCACAACTCGATTAGATCTTCAGCTGCTTATATTGCTTATCAGGTTTGGTTGGCTCGGAATAAGAAATTTTTTCTGATAAAAGTGACCCCCCCACAAGATCCTTAGGACAGCTCTATCCCTCTCTGACGAATACATGATCCACCAGTCAGGATTTGATATTGACAGACCTAGCATCCGGGATTCCCTGCTGCCTCGGTAGCGCGCCGGCATACGGTCTTCGTTTCTTGGGAACCCCCTCCACTAGGATCTGTCAAAATCAACTTTGATGGCAGTGTCCAAAGTTGGCTGGTTGGCTCGGGTTTGTGATCCGAGATTCTGACGGGTTGATGATTGCGGCGGGAGGATTTGGTTCTCTTGACCTGTCAGTGCCACTTGCTGAGTTATATGCGGTGTGGGTGGCATATCTTATGCTATCCGCAGTCTGGGTTTTCGTCATCTTATTATTGAGGAGGACTCCACTACAGTGGTGCGTTGGCTCCGGCAGGACTCCGGCGACCCCTTGTCTTTAACCCTTTGCTATGCGACATCAGGTCTATGCTCCATCAGGCTTCCAGAGTCCAGGTTCGGCATATTTACGAGAAGCTAACTCAGCGGCTGATTGGGTAGCTGCCCGGGTGGCCCAGCACTCTGGTTTTTTGGTCCTGGAGACTGGGTGATTTATGTCCTATAGTTCTATCTCAGATATTGTACTCCGATATGTCGGACTTGACTCACACGAGTGTGATCGTCCGCTTGTAACAAAAAAAAAAAAAAACTTCGGCGTCAACAGGATGGATGTTGCATGCATGAGATAAATAACTAAGTTATAATACATAGACATAACAAAGAAAAATTGGCAACAATCGTTATTTGATTAAATTGTGGTGGGTCGAGACAATATAGTAAAAAAGAAATTGACTTCGATGAGACAATGTGAGGGTTGATGGGTCTTATTGAAAGTTGGAATGTCGCAGCCCATTCTTTTTTTTTTTTGTCTTTATTATTGCAGTTATACTTTTTTCTTAATTATTTCCTTTCAATGCGCCTGCTTTTTAATATTATATGGCACCCCTCCTGTCCCACCACTTTCTCTCAATAGTGCATAAACTAATTCTTTATTAAATTTAAAATGGTATCTTTTTTTCTATATGCAGCATATTTATACAAAGGATATTAAAATTTAACAAAAATATGAGTGAAGTATAGAAAGAATGCAGGACAAAATATTTTTTTGTAGGTTAGGTTTAATATACGCCTTCACCATCTCATTTTTTTCTCAATTAGTACATAAACTAATTCTTTTCTAAACTTTCTTTCAATCAACTTTGCAAATTTTGAATGTCTAATAAAAAATTCTCGTTATGAATAAAAAATTTCTACAACAATAAAGGTCTCTCACCTTACAATTTGGTGCAGTTATTTTTTTCTCAAATTGAGCACATATGGCAAATTTCATAAACACTACAGTCCCACCTCCCTACTCCACTCTCTTCTTTATTTTTTCTCCTATTAATTTTTTTCTCTTCTTTACATAAAAAAGAAAAGAAAATGGACTCTATGCTAGCTCTTTCTTTTTTTTTTTTTTT